>JAQGBT010000489.1:0-50942 GCA_034698585.1 Disparrhopalites patrizii
TTTTCCCGGTGACCATTGACTGTTTCTAAAAACGAATTGTGACCTCATGTTGGAAAAGTTTGCTCACCGCTGTTGTAGAGAGATACTTGAAATTTCACTGTGCATATAGAACTAAGGGTATATACATACACTGACAAGACGTAGAAAATTTCCATCTGAAGCTATTATTATTTTACTAAAATTGAATAATCATAAGCCATACATGAGCATCTACTTTTAAAAGTATTGACATATATATCATCAATCGAGGCGCTTCGCCACAAGACCAATACTTTATTATGACACAATCAAAAATTGGATTAGCAAATTTTTACATTGTACGTACATATATGTAAAAGAGGCTATAGTAGAAATGTCAAAACGATTTGCACTACGCTGTCTTTAAAAAATTATACCTGTCGTTTTTAATTATTATTATTACATATGTGTAATATAGTCTGCCGCTGCCTACCGATTTCTCCACCAAAAATAATTTGTCCTACAGTGCAGTCGTACTCCGCTCCTTTTTAGAACGGAAAACCCTCATTTGAAGCTGCTTCGAAAAGTCTCTCGGGGAGAGTGATCAAAATCCATCCATAACTCTCAATTTATAAAGCGAATACCGTAGAGTCTCTCAGTAAAAACACTGAAGGGAAAGCAAAACATATTGTTACTTATCGGAAAATGCTGTTATATGGAACATTTAATATGTTCTTTACATTTAGGAAGGGCGGAAAAAAATTGTTGTTATATAGATATGTTGCTATAAAGAGAGTTGTTATAGAGAGACTCCACTGTATTTCATGTTGAGATTTGCATTCAAAATAATTTAATGTTTATCGCAAACTCACTCCGCTAAAAATTTATTTTTACATTGCCAAAAATTGTATTGCAACACTTTGTTAAACATTGCTTTCCCCACCCGTTTCTTACCCTTCATTTTGCCCATCTTTGTCTTGCCGCTCTATTTTATCCCGAAGTAAGACGCGTGCAATTAATTTTTAGGTTTCTGCTGATATCATAGGTGTAATTGCGTATTTATGCAATTCTCGTCATGGCAATGGGTATATATGTTTTAGATTTACGAAATGTTTGATAACAACCTCGCACTTCCTACGTAATGATCAATGATAGTAATTTAATGCCTAAATTTCGTAAATTGCAAAGGAAAAGGGGCATCGAACGAAACTTTCAGCACAATGTTTGTAGTGCTCTGTTGTCATCAGTTTCTTGGAGTGCGAAAACAACATAGACAATATTTTGTCTCAGCTTTTCCCATGATATACATAGTTTTGTGAAATTCCACGTCCAATATCTTTCCCGGTACATTTCCACATTTCGCAGGCATGTATAGCACATATAGCCACAACGATTCTTGGACAATCCGGGTATCAAATTTGGAAAATAAATCCTTTTCCGCATAAAGCAGTACTCTGACTACACTTGCGGGAGTATTACGGGGCCGTACATTCAAAGCTTTTTAAGTAGAGTTTGATGCACAATGTATACACACGACCAGAAAAACAGCAACACGATGATTCCTAAATTTGCGCTGATAATTTTTGGTTTTGGTGTCAACATTAATTACTGCTTGGGTCTCATGCCTTACTATTGGGATTTTGGGAAAGAACGAATGCTATTCGTTAAGAATGGGTTGATTAAGATTCGCTGGGCAATGGTTACATCTCTCAATTTGAGTGTGTCCGTGTGGGAAATTTACCGGAGCGTTAGGGCATTTCAGGAGAGTGGAAATATGAATATCAAGGTAAAATATTTCGACATCATCCTCCATGATATTTTCAATGTCATTGCCATGTACACAACCCATTACAATTACGGTCACTTGCATGCTTTGGTCAAGGCGTTCTTGAAGAATAACCACAGATCAGATGGTAATATAATTTACTTGAGCACATTTCAACTACATATACGTATATACAACAAATAACAAGGTACTTTTGGTTCCAAAGTTTCGTTTACATAACGGTGGAAAAACGGATTCTGTATGTTCACGTAACGTGCCAATGTCCGACCTAAATTAGGTGAATTTTACAGCTTTCTCCACATAATTTTAACGACCAAATTTGATAGGCGAAAATTATAAGAAATTTTAACATTTTTTATTTTAATTTTTGCAACCTAAAGAATACGATAAAACTTAAATAATTTATTCAGCACGTTAAGACGTGAAATAAACGAGCAGAGTTCGCATTTTGCACCACATTTCACTGTTATATTTACGTGATGTGGTAACCAAAATAACCTCGTTACTGAAACCTAGAGAATGCAGACAATTTAATAATATTGATGCATATATATGTACCTATATATATATACAATTTTTTCCGTTTCAATAAATTTAGAAAATAATCTTTGGATGAACGCGCCACCACGCTCCCGAAAGTCTGGTAAATTAACAAGCTTCATTTTCCCATTCGTTTGGCTCTTTCTCTTCCAATTTTTTGTCAAGCGCGTGCAAAAAGCCATTCAAAACCCAGCATTTCCTATACTATTCACATCGATTGTGAGCAACCTTGAGACGTTGTCATGGCATTGGCAATGCCTTTTGTATTTCCCTTCATTCCATCTCTGGCTGTCGCCATATATCCAGAACGCCTTCTATATCAACGCCATTTTCGCATACGTTATCATCACTGTTCCTGTCATTAATGGATGCCGGTGATTCATATAATTCCATGCATTTGTTTTGTCTGCTATGACTGTATGAAAAGATATGTTTAACCAATCAGTTTTGTTTTGGCAGGAATCAAGAGCAAAAATTACGTTACTCTGTGTGCGACGAGTTTAAAAGGCAGTTTCAATGCTTGCGGATTCTCCAGAGCCATTTCAACTCATCTTTCACGTTGTGGATTATCGGTCTTGACAGCTTCTACTTAGGAATTCTCACCACGAGGGTCTTTACTTTGGTCGTTAGCCCAGGTGCGAGTGCCGCCTTGCAACTCGCATTCCCTTGTATCATCTTTTGGCTTATATTTGGCAAGCTGGCGAAAATTTACGAGAATTCGGCGACGGTCTTGGAAACTTGGCGGCAGAGAACAAATCAGTCGGTTTGGTTCAAGAAATTTCTACGAGCGACCTTTCCGTTGAGCGTCAGGGTTGGTTCCGCGTTTTTTGTAGATAACCAACTGCGCCTCACTGTCCTGTCCATTGTTATCAGTAATGCCGTGACCTTAATAGTGGGTAGTCGTTCGCCTAACTAACATCAACGGTAGAGTTATAAAAAATCGTAAACCAACTATAATTTATAACGTAACTTCATACTGCACGTAAGGACATATCTGCGCAGGTTACTTACGAATTTAATCACGCCACAAATATCGTCGGTAAAGAATCATATGTTATCGTCTCCACCAGGCGCTAATTCAGGAGTGATCATCTCCATTCTGCATCTGGGCATAAAGTAATTAAGTCTGAAAATCAAGCAGATGACATTCCTTATACGGATCTCATTTTCCGTCCGATCGTACGTTTCGTTTTTTTTTACTAAATTTTCTTGTATAGATAACCAGCAATTTAATGAAAATTAATTTGTATAATTAATTTGAAATGATGGTCGGGCTGACATGGGTGATATTACTACACCGTATAAACGTGACTGTAGTGGTTAAAATTATTTAAAAAACTAATAGATTAATAGATGGATTATTGTGTATATATGTAGAATACTAATTAAAATTTCTCCTAATCTCCATTTTGAGAAATGTATTCGTTTTTGTCGTTTCCAATTTTGTTAGGAGTTAATCACTTACTGAAAGATATATAATCTCTTGCATAAATTATCACTAGCAAAAGATAAGAAATTTGCATCTTGCCTGAAAGAGCACAAAGTGTTATGCTATTTAGCCTCTTCCATTTCGATAGCCGGCCTGAGTTTCCGGTATAGCGCCTTGACCGCTTTCCATTGCCATAAGTAATTTCCATGAAATTCCCGGAAAATATTGAACACTAAAGTTTGCTCGAAAGCATTTTTCGAGCAAATTCTTCTTGGGAACCTATGTTAAAATTTAGTACGGTACTACTCTTATGAATTTTTTGAAATTTCCGAAAATCGGATTCTCAGTTTTGTGCAGTGACATCCCATCACGGTGTCACGATGTACTTGCTGTCTCGATCATTTTCTCACTTCTAGTTCTGAAACCACTTATCTAAAATTCGAATCCAAAATATTAGAAAAATTCGTAGGGGGAAGGAACCCTGCAGTCACTAAATTTTGCCATTTGGGTTGTAAAATTGCATTTTCCCGACAATTGTTTAATTGCAAAATGTAAATTTACAATTTACAATACGTTTAAACAAAATAGCAAACCTGGAATTTCAGGGAAATTACAATGATGACAAACGTAACTCACTCAAAACTGTACTATATTGTTTTTCAGGTACAAATGGAGTTAATATCATTTTGAGTTAGCCACTCAAATTAATCGTAATTGGGAAGATATGCGAAATTAATTTTGAATCACATGCATAAGCCACAGCTATGCAATTACTTATTTCAGGGAACAATTATATTCGCTTGAAGTATTGTATTACTGTATCTGAAATGGTTTTTTCTCCTCACTGTCATACAAAATTTAGTTTCTCCTTTTGATTCCTAACATCCTAACATTTCTGATGTATTTATACATTAACGCTAAAGCCTACTTATGCATACTCATTATCAGCACGTCTAGCCTTTAAACTGCACATATGACCTCACAATCGGACACAAATAAATAACAAAGTCCTATTTACACGCATCCGAGTGCGTAGAATTCACAAAATCTCGTAAAAATTCCCATTTCATCCGATTTTTCCAAATCAGTACATTTTAGCTCCTGATTGGGCGTCAATTTGTAATCAGGAACGAGCTTCCCAAATCAGTACATTCCTGATGAAATCAGTCCATGTGCGAACCCTATTCTGGTAGCTTATTATTTGTCTCTGCCCATACATGTAGTCTATTGTAAAGTACAGCTGTGATTAGCTTAGTTACTGTAATAATTACAGCAATCCCTCGATAATTCTCCGGCAGTGATCGGTCACCTTTTTAAATAGCATTACCGTTTTGCATGCAAACCATTCAGAAGGCAAAGTTGCCGTGCTCATGCAGATGTTGAAAACGTTACAATGTGGCAACTGGAAGAGATTTTAGCCGCGCGTAGGGGGTTAAGTCAGA
The DNA here is from genome assembly GCA_034698585.1 of Disparrhopalites patrizii. Classification (NCBI taxonomy): domain Eukaryota; kingdom Metazoa; phylum Arthropoda; class Collembola; order Symphypleona; family Sminthuridae; genus Disparrhopalites; species Disparrhopalites patrizii. Next base: position 5,156 of record JAQGBT010000489.1, read on the forward strand.
GCCAGGGGATTTGTTAGTGGATATAGAGAGAATGTAGACACATAAGCAGTTCTTCAGTAGAAATGCAGTGATCAAGCGATACATTTGAAAAAGTAGGAAAGACAGCGAATGTAATGTTGTGGTGGCATGCAGTTATTGTAAAACTATTCCCATTTTTCTCTGTCGATTTCATTGGCAATTGATGCATTATAAAGTTGACCTCGAGAATTGACAGAGTAATGTCGGCCTCGTTTACGTATTCATTATTATAAATGTAGGAAATTGAAAACAAAGTAAACAGAAAAATTTCATATTATTTATCTGCCCAAAAACGACGTAGATTTCCACAATTTTTACTATAATAAGAACGATGTATAGATATCGAGAGACTACGCAAATGTGGGATTCCGCGATAATTGCAGTAAGCGATGAATTTTTGTAGTTGCTTTGTTATCAGTTTTTTGAAATCAAATTGAAATTAGTTGACTTTTACAAAACAAAATTGCTGATGTTATAAGCAAACAAAAAAATGTACAGCGTTACCAAATTTATTTGACAAATTGGCTTCACTTCGCAATCTTCAATAAACATGGTAGAACTGACAAAGAAACATATTGATTTTAATGGGAAACACGACCCAAAGGTAGTTTAATCCAAAGATGTAATCCAAAATTTTTATTTCGATTCGTTGCGCCAGAATCGGATAGAAATTTGCAATTCGATTCATGATGCAAATAAATAATTAATTTCAGTTCGATCAAGCCCATGGTTTGAATCAAATCGTGATTCAAATGATCCAAAAAATTTCATTGCAATACATTTTTTTCACGTCTTGCAAATTTTAAGCATGTGATGGATTCTAATAGTGTTCCACTGCAAATAATTGCAAGTGACATTGATATAAAATTTATCGTTGGTTTAAATTTCTCCAGTGTTTGAATTGAATCTTTTATCAACAAACCCAATTCAGAATTAAAACCTTGCCATTCCTAATCGCTGGATTTCGTATCTGTAGCCAGTCAATTTTTACCAATAACAGTAATTAAATCACGTCAAGTTTAATAACTGAAAAAGACTACCACAATTTAGAATCGAATCCTTGCCATTACTGTTCGCTCGATTTTGTATTCATAACCAGCAATCACAATAATTAAATCACGTTAGGTTTGATAACTGAAAAAGACGACCACAAGACAAAATAATTCATGTCTTCAGCAATCAGAACAATAAACAAGTCAGCGTTGACGAATGTTACAGAGCATCAAACTTTTTCAATTGGACTAATGCTCCATCCAAACTTGGCTGGCGTCTAGTGCCAAGTCTAGACCAGTTCTTAAGCCGACCAAAAATGAACCTACAAAATCTATACCTTACAAGCTAGCATCAACCAAAAATAAGGTTTGTCGCAAGCTCAAAGGATGCAGACGAAACATACCAGATCCTATGTTGATTAATTTTAAGTTGTACAAGATTTTAGCAATTCTCAAAATTCTTCCTATACAAATTTTCCCCGACGAACGAATCCTGCGTCGGCATCACGGATCCATCCATGGACGAATCTTTAATATACACGTTTTTATATTAGCATGTCATCTCGCTATAACAACCCCGAAGGGAAGGGCAAAAAACGTTGTTATGCGGAAAAGTTGTTATATGGAACATTTCATATGTACACTACATATACGAAGGGCTGAAAAATAAAGTTGTTATAGAGAAAAAGTTGTTATAAGGAGAGTTGTTATAGAGAGAGTCCACTGTAGTTGCTTTTTCAGTTTTCGCGAAAGCAAATTAAAATGAATTCGGTTTGTATTAAAATTTCCTATGTAAATCAAACATCAAATTTACAGCGCAAAGTAATTTATTTAGCAAAATGACTCTACTCTTTGCAAATTTCTTAAACAAACATGGTAGAGTTGACAAAGAAACAAATTGCGTTTTATTGAAAACACAATTCAAAAATTGTTTTGATGCTTGCATAGGGTGCCAAATAAGGTAGCTGTATCACGCTACCACGATTTCATCCCCTTTATTTTATGGTTGGCGAAAAATATTATTGCAGAAACATGTTGTTATTAGGAGACTAGAGAGATTCCACTGTAGTGCGAACTCTTATTTTTCTAAGAAATAATGAATAATACATTTTCATCGAGCAAAACCTTTCTGGGTACCATTTTGTGCACAAACCGCTCGATTCAGTTAATAGACATAGGTAGTAACAATGTTGAATATCGGAGCATAAACGTTGGATTTTGTATCTATAACTAATCACTTTTCAGCATTTACAATAATTAACTCGTGAAAGGTTTGACAACTAAAAGCGAAGACTATGAACCAAAACGGGTCATTTATTTAGCAATCAGAACAATTAAACAAGCCATAATTGACAAATTTCAAAGTGGACCAAACATTTTCAATTGGATTAATGCTTCACCCAAACTTTGCTGGCGTCAAATCTATACCAGCTCTTCAACAGCACAAACATGCAGCTACGAAGCCTGTCTCACACGGTAGCATCAATTAAGCAGAAGTCTGGTCGCATGCTCAAAGCATGCAGCCGAAATTTACGAGATGATCCAATGTGGATTAATTTTAAGGTGTACAAGATCTTGGCCATTCTCAAAATTCTCCCCGTACAAATTTTCCCCGAAGAACGAATCATTCGTCGGCATCACGGATCCATCCCGGGACGAATCTTTAATATCCACATTTTTATATTGCTATGTCATGAGCTGTTCGTCTGCTATCGTTGGATTAAGTACGTATTCGTCAGGGACGGTCCAGTTGAGTTTTTGTATTTGTCCTTCCATTCCACATATTCCGTTGTACTTTGTTCGTTCTCATTTTGCCTTGTACAATCCATGAGCATCCACATTGATGAAACTATTGTGATCACTAACTCCATATTTGCAAGTAAGTACAGCCTTTCAATTGTTTGCGTAAGTGCTTAAAAACAGCAGCACCTATAGCAGACAATAAAAGCATGTTATGCAAATCATGCCAACAATACCAATGCTCTCCGTCGCCTTTGAGAACGAAATTTGTTCGTTGAACAAAGAAAAATTGATTTTGTTGTTTAAAAATTAAAAATTTCCAAACCCATTAATTTGTTTTGTTTAATTTCATGATTTCATGAATGTCAGAAATGACAAACTAAAAATTTGTGCTTATGTGTTGGCACACAAAACTTGCGTTCCAAAAGAAATTGCCGTTTTTTACACCTTTGTAACAATAATAATATGCCTTTATACTTTTGAAAATACTTCTCCGACAGGAACACGCTGGCCTCTCCTCGAGAATAATTCCTTTCAAATCCAAGCACTGAGACTTACATCAGTGGTGGCGTACCAAGCCCTACTAATGGCATCTCTGTACTATTGCTGCTATCCCAAACTAACAAATTTGGTATATTCAGCCGTTCGCGGCGATCATTGGTCTCCTGGCATATTTACTGCGCTGCTGTTGTACGAAATTTATATTCTCTTCGTGTTTCTCTCTGGCGGGTTCTTTTATGTGACGTTCCTGTTGGCCTTTTTCGAGAGCACGCGGCACCATTCCCGAAATAGGTATACCCATATTCATTTTATTTATTTTGTTTATTTAGATCAGTACACTCAACATTTTCTGATTGTGAGTTTGCCGTGTGTTGCAGACATTGTATAATCCATCATGCAGTACAATAATGAAATGTAAGCTTGCTTGTACTTTCACAGAGCAGAGATATGGACCTCACGACTGGCACATTGTATGAAGGAGCTAAAGATAATGGAGGCACAAATTACAGTTTTCAATGTCGGTAATCGAAAGCCTTTGTACGCCCTGAAAACTATGTTTCTCCTCAGCGCCACCACGACAAACGTTTTTGTACTGCGGCTCTTCCACACAAATTATGCCATGGCGATTGCGTTCAACCTAATGGCTTCCGTTTGTTTGCATGTATTTTACGTCATCATGTTCGAGAAGGCATTTGATATTTCGAAAAATTGCCAAGCGATGAAAATTCTTCTGAAAGAACGAGTTCGAGTCTATTCCCGTAATTACGACAGATATTTCAGAGGGCTGCATCTTCCTTGTAGAAAGTACGTGGAGAAATTTGTGAGGTCGATTCCCGAGAACAAGATATACTGGGGCCATTTCGGCGTACTGGACTCCAAATGCATTCTCGCGTTTGTATTCTTCGTCACTCAGAATGTAGTAAATCTTCTCATACTCTAAATAATTTGTCTAAAAAATAACTTTTAAGGGAACGAATTTAAAGGGACAGTTGTCACATATGTCGCCCCGTGTTCGCCTTACTAAAACCAATCGTAAAATTCCAAAAGATGGTAAACAAACTCTTTAAGATGTGACTATATACTGCGTATGCGTACGCAGCAGCATTTAATCGCGCTACAAATATGTATGTACGCATATCGTCGATAAAGAATAATATAAAATATCTATATCGAGCACTAATTCACAAAGTGATCATATCCAAGCTAAATGCTTCACTGATTACCCAAGTAATCCGTGGATAATTTATGTCAATAAAGGTAATTGCGTATATTTGGGTATAATTGACTTTATTTGCATGAATTCCTGAGTGAGAACAACGCTAATTGCATTGAGTGCATACCCACGCAGTTTCTATAGCAAATACAACAATGGCAATCCCTGTACACACTAAATACACTGGGAAAACGTAGTAAATTTCACTCCCGGCCAAGGTCAAGGGATTCATCAGTCCCAATACGTCGTTCCTCGTTTTCATTGTCATATTTGACGGTAGTTTTTTCTCCGAGAAGTGAATCCGATTCCATTTCACCCACAACCAGTGGATGCCGGATGAAAACAAAAATTTATTTAATCTCCTTGGTAGCCAACTTTGTTCATGGTTCATTCTTCCCGTAAGTGCAAAGCCGGTAACTTGATCCATTAGCCTTTCTTTGACCTGGCGGTTGTGAGAACATTTGGGCCGGTTCGAGTTTTCTTGCATCAATTGCTGCACGGATTCCCAGTAAAATTGAAAAGTATTCGGCGTCACAACAATGGCAACTTTCCTTTGGGGAGTCATGTAAATTTCTTGCAATTCAAAGTCACATACAAATTCTGTATTAAACATGAGATATGTAATCGAATCTCGGAGTTGGCGATATTTGACCCGCTCCGAATCTGTCAACGTTGCGCGGCGTAGCAGATCATAATAATATTGACTCGCAAATTTCATCCGATCATAGAAGGAACAGTCAGAGGCGAAAAGTCTACAAAATTCGTCTGCCATTTCCATTTTAGTCTGCTCGTACTTTAAACATACCTTCCTCAAATTCAATAGTGGTTCGCAGCTCTCCGGTCTCACGAAGGTGAAGATAGTGAAATTTTTGAGCTCATCCATAAATTTGTACTTGGTGACGTATGGATGCGGTACGGAGAAATCCGCCTTTATCACACTGGCGTACAGGTTGGATATCACCACCGCTATAAAGCCCAATGCCATCCAGATGAACATTGACATTTTCTTCGAAGTTTCTCCAGAAGCTGCTTTACCGATCCTGGACAAGGATTTCATTCGTATTTGCGACAGAGCTAGGGACTGCGCCAGAAAAAGGCTCGCCATGCCAACAAGGCTCTTCACAAATGCTTCAAAAAATTGTATTGCCCCCGTTGGCGTTTTTTGTGCAAGTAACGCCAGAATAATAGATGTGGACAGCATGAAAATGATGAGGTAGGTCCACAACGTGTATCGAAAGGGGGACAAGTACATTTGCCTAAATGAATTCTTCACCACATCCACCCCTTCCGATGTGATAAAGTAATGCTGTGGTCCGTAGCCAATTGGATAGAAAATGGTATCGAATAATTGCTTTTGTCCTGGAATTATAACTTCCGGGATAGTGAAGGATAACTTGTTGTCTCCGGTAATGTTCAATTCTGAATAGATGAAGGCGGAAACGGAATCCGCCATCGGAGCAAGCTCACCATCTACCGGCCTGTTCAATGGATTAATACGGAAGGATTTGTAGCGGTGGAAATCGAAAATATTTCGACCAAACGTTCGATCTTTAACAAACCAAAGCATGTTCCGTCCACTAGCAATCGACTTTTTGAAGGCTTCTGCTAAATTCGTGTTGCAGCTTGTAGCTTGAATCTGGCAATCAAATGAGTAGAAGCTATATGTTTTTCCGTTTCCGTTACAGTACCAGCATACAAATGTTCCTTTCGTGATCGTGTTCACCGTTTTCTTCTCTAAATTTCGTGTATGTAAATTTTTGCCATGCGAATTTCCGAAATTTGATTTTTCCATGCAAAATTCCTGGTGATATAAAATAAATAGGGGCTGGCAGAATTTGAATTGAAAACGGCGCATGTATTTTTGAATCTCTTCGTCAGAGTCCCTTTCCATAATTGGCCGTACCCTGGAACCAGCAACGATTATATTCCAGCTGGAAATGTGCAGGTTACCATTAACAGGAGTCGTCGAAAGCCATTCGGAACGAAGAAATGGTATTTGAAGGGAAATCCCCAGAACCTGCAGCGTCGTATCATCTCCATTGAGAAACATGGTTAACTTTTTCCTCACATGTCGACATTTAAACGGAAATATCGGGCCACCTGGAGCATATACAGAGTTTGGTTTCATTCTCACCCAAAACTGCCGGAAATTGTAAGTGGTTACAGGCGTCTTGAGAGCACCGGGAATGATCATGGACGCATTTCGGTAATCTTGTACCAGGAAAATAAAGGACCGGGATTGGGAATTAATAAACTCCGGCAAATTTGTGATTGAATTTTTTGTCCAGTCAATTTCGCTCGGATAGGCAAATGTCGCAATTAACTGAGAGAATTGTATTATTAAAACTCTTTTAATTATCTTCGCAAATACTGTCATTGTTGCTTTTAATTTAAATTGGCAACAACCGGGGAAAATCGAAAAGTCTTTTAAATTCCCGTATAGAAACCGTTAATATTCTGCCACAAAATAGTCTTACAAAGCCTTTGTCGAATGTGTGTACCACTACGTATTGAAGTAATGGTAAATAAACACGAGTTGAACAAACATGAATTGGCTCTACGAGTACTGCGTGTGAATATGCACTCACATTCATTAGCACTGTCTGGTGCTGTCCCATTTGTTGCATGGTAAAAAATGACAGATACCCGAGTACAAAAAATAAAAAGTATGAGTAAGTCTGTTTAAGGCTCTCCTAATTTGACAACAAATGTAACGGACAACACTGTATGCAGTTTAATATACGTAATCACTTCACTTTGCAGTAAGTTTGCGCCTGACAATATTTGTCTGTACTTGCGAGCTCTTACGAGTCGGCTTCACATTTACCGACTGACGCGAATGAACACACATGCAAGCAATGGATTTAGTCGCTCGAATTTCCGTTTCGCAGGTGTCTTAATGTCTGAGGAAACACATGATACCGTATACATTGTTTGGAATAAATGCTCTTCAACATGAAATGTGTACATGGTTTTTTTGTGAATGATAATTAAGTGAAGAGATGGCGTTCGACAGCCGTAATAAGGATTTTGCGTCGTCTGGATTTGCGTAATTGTAATTCTAACTTTATTTTGTCAATTCGCTTTGCCGGGGCAAATATATCCGCAACGCTAATATAGTTGACTCTCTCTATAACAACTCTCCTTATAACAACTTTTACTCTATAACAACTTTATTTTTCAGCCTTCGTATATATAGTGTATACATATTAAATGTTCTATATAACAACTTGTCCATATAACAACCGTTTTTGCCCTTCCCTTCAGGGTTGTTATAGCGAGAGTCCACTGTATACATATTTATATTTAGCGAAATGTTTCATTCAGAAACTATTGCCGCTGTACTATACATAGCTGGGCATTTTTATAATATTACTAGCATGCTTATACCGCCTAAGGCGCTTATGAACGCATGGAGCAGCAAGTCCACTTTCTCTATAACAGCACCCTATAAAGCAGCAAATTTTGCTCGTTATAGAGAACATTAATTTCTGTGTTAACAATTGGAGAAAGTTTTCGAGGGGAGCATTTTTTTCTGCTGCTATAGAGTGAGAACTCTTATAAGGACGGCCGTTATTGGAGGAGTCGGCTGTAAGTACAAAAAATGGAGCAAAAACCGGGAGCGTCGCGAAGCGGGACACGGATTTTAAACTGAAATATAAGGATATAAGGATATGTGTCACTGTATGATGATTATACATTCATTCACGTATTTTCTAAAGAAAATACTTGCTAACGCAATCGTATTATATGAGATTGTGCCGCTAGCAAGTACAGCAAACTCTCGCGACAACAACCCTGAAGGGAAGGGCAAAAATGTTTGTTATATGGAAAAGTTGTTATATGGAACATTTAATAACAAAATCGGGGTTTACACTCCGCTTATTACCCTATGTTCTTACAGTGTTCTTATCCTTTATTTTTTCATGTTCGGTTTATACTCGTTCGGAGTTTTACATATAGGTAGATACTTATTACTACTTATTTATGGAGAAGTTGGGGAGAGAGTGGCAGGTAGTTCCAAATAGACAGTCAATTTGCGTCCGAGCGTTGTCCGGTTAGGGAACTATTTGTGTTGATAGCCTCCATAGTGTACGTATACAGTCTTCTGCAGTTCTGTGCTGGTTCAGGGTATTTATCGTCCTTGGCCTTCTGCTCCTTGGCTCCTGGCTTGCCTTCATCTCTCTCTCTCTACTCCTCCACAACAGCCAATGTTGTGGAGCACTGTCGTCGGTGGTTTGGAATCCGCTCAGTCTCTCGCGGCTGTGAGTGCTTTACACCACTGGTCCGACCTGGCTGCTCTTATATGGAACATTTAATGTGTACACTACATATGTATAAGAACTGCGGAAAAATAAAGTTGTTATACAGAAAAAGTTGAAGAAAAAGAGTTGTTATAAAGAGAGTCCACTGTACATTTAACTTCCATAGCCAAGTACAAGACTGACTGTTTGATTTACAATTACGTCAAACATCGTTAGTACCAATTCCGTGTCCACAATGTAAAACCCTCCCACGGATATTTGAATTGGGGTGCAACTTCGAATAAATTTCTGCAGCTCCGGATCTCCCGGTAAGCCCTTCCAACTCTGAAGCGTCTCCAAAGACGCGGTATGAACTTGAGCAAAATGACTGAAGAAGAGCTTCACCATCACCAGCACACTCGCGGCTCCGATGAAGTTACTCATATCTCGAAATACGATGGCAAGGAACAGGCGCACGATGATTATCATCATGTCACAGCACTGCAGCACCAGGGGCCACATCCGGTAGATGTCGTCAAAGACGTGTTGGAGGATGCAAAGGCGGATTGAATTTCGAGCGATAACCCTTTTGGTAATTTCCCCATACCTGCTTGATAGCGTATTTGGGCTCACCCTGAAATTTTGAGTTCGGGGTTACAAATTTATCATGCAAATTTTCAGTTACGCTCGAATTTTTCTACTAACAGTAGTGATGAAATTAGCGTTTAATGTGATTTAATTTCTGTAATTCAAATTTAGTGCTTGCATCAAGAATTAAATTAAATAAATTGAGCGCAAAAATTCAGAATGGTTTAAAAAATTCAGATTTACTGAAGGCAACGCAGTCCATATGTGATTCTCTGAACGTATATGAAGCAAACTGCCACCTGAATGGTCACGGACACGCCCTCAAACATGGCTACGTTCAGTTGCAAGATCCCAAACAAAACTGTCCACCCAATATTCAATTCTGGCGTACTGGTTACCATGGAGCTAAATAGTTCGGGGCTGTTGGGCCTTGTCCAGACACTCACAAGTCGGAGGGCACCGGTGAATACAAATGCAAATATCATGGCGCGGGTGGTTATTTTCTGAATTCGGATTTCTTCCCCTTCCAGTACTTCCAAATTTTGGTTTGCACCCAAAGAATTTTCTGAATCAGACAATTTAAACGTGTGGATACACAAGCTTAAATGTAATATGCAAAATATGTACTTGTATATTGTTTTGTGTCGCCTTGCGTTCGTACGTTTTACGGCAGCCACAGTGCACAAAATCTGATTTAGCACCATGTGCAGACACCGCCAATTTGTCCAAGTCAGCCGATGACAGAAGTTGAAGGAGAAATAGAGGACGGGATAGAAAATCCCCGTGATCTGCTCTTGGACCGTTGAGTTATCATCGCCTAGCATTTGAAAGTATTTTTGCACGAGCATGGCCTCATAGAATAGTAATAGGAGCAAATGTACGCCATACACCACCTTTCGGATTCTACTTCCATTGAACGTAAATATTCCTTCTGGGCCGGAGAATCTGTTGGGGCAGTACGAGAAATAATAGGCGATATTAAAAATTTTGCCCATAGGAAGACTTTGGATGACGGACATTTTATCTATGGGCTAACGCAAAGAAAATATAAGATCAATTTCCGTATGATTTAATTTACACTCCTGTACTATACTTTTACTATAATAACCAATGGAAAATTTATGCCTGTAGGGATAGGAAACATGTCAGATCAAATCGTGGCACAACGCTGACATTCCAAAATTGGATCCAGTACGACTGCAAGAAAAGTAGCTTCCTCTATATAGTTCAGTGTGTGAAAGGAAATTGTTCCCTATAATGATAAATATTGTCATTTCAAGATTGGTCTCAAACGTTTGTTGAATCAAGCCTCAAGTCAGGCAGTAAATTTTTAACACAGCCATTGCCGATTATACCGACGGACGGACTAACCCACTGGAGACCAGGCAAATACAATTTCAATTAGGAAAAGGAATTTATCAAGCAAGTGAACGAAAACATTTGCTAACTAAACACTAGAACTTAGTGTTTTTCTTCTGGATGTCCCAGTTTGTAAAAATAATGACCAGCGTAGAGAGGTGTTCCTTAAGAAAAAGTTATAAACATCTGTGTGTGTCAATTTAATTGCTTCTTGAAATTAAAACAAACATTCTGCATAATAATGCTAAATAGAATCATTCGAACTCACCCATCACCAATAATAAATGGCTCCTTACAAAAGCTGCTGAGAATAGGTATTCGGCATAGTTTCGTGACTTCTTGTAATAACTTCCACATAATATTTTCTAATTTTATGCTTGAACTTGTGTATACAAATACAGACTTTTATGTGCTGTTATTTGCTTTAAAAGGCGATAATCAATACCTACGTATGTCTTCTCCACTGTATATTATTTGAAAATTCGTGAGTACAGTAATCAAGGAAGGACAATCGAAAAAATATAAATTAAAATTCAAAATTAAAATACTTGTTTTTTTATTATAAATATAAATTTCGGGTGTCCAAAATATAAATTATAATTCCAATACAATTTTATTCAAATACTAAGACATATGAATACGTATTCAAATTCTTTTCGAATACTTTTAAAACTTTATTTGCAATGCAATCGGGTATAATTTGTAGCTTAAAATAAACGCAAAATCAATACACAAGATTATAAATTGACTCCGAATCTCTCATTTCCCGAAAATCCATGCTTTTACGGACGAAATAGTTATGTCACGGTCAATTAAAAAAATCATCGTTACAATAGCCTGATTTTGCAAAACACAGGCGGGAATTACTAACATATAGTAAAAGAATTTTTGAATACCAATATAGTATCGGATTCCAAATGTCAACGTTTGAATACGAATTTGAATTCTCGAATGCATTTGTAATTATAAATTACAATTCATATATTTTTCTGACAAAAATATTGATATTAATTCCGATTAAAATACTGGAAAACATTAATATAATTCCGATTTGAATTCGAAAGCCGATTAGGATGTTATACCTGGATAGTAGTGATACACCACCATTCAGGCGTCTATTTACCTTATACAAAATTTATAGTATACAGACCTTTTGTTCTTTATAATACATATACGCTACAGATAGCCAACGTCCTTTTCATCGAAGAGCTGGAATAAATTGGGTAACTATACAGATAAACACAATTAACATGGGACCAACTTAGCCTTTTAAACATTATACAGCTTAGCCCTGCATAAAATCTGAATATATACGCACAAATTAATTTGTCCATCACAGCTCCATGACTTGACTTTAACAAAACAATCATGTATACACCAATTTTTGCTTGTCAGGAGTCCAAATAATATGGACAGGAATACATTTTTTACGTTGCCTTCGCGCAGAAGCGTGTATAATAGTATAGTAAATCAGTAAAATCAGTATAGTTTAACGTTTAACTACATAGTTTTATGGAACAACAGCAACGCTTGTTGTTCAATAAAGCTTAAAGTGCAGAAATATTTTCAACAATTTTTTAAACGCCGCACTGCAAATTCCACCATAAATACAACAAAAGCGGTTGCCCATAACTTCTGGAGAAGTGCAAATATGGCTGCTACAGTAGGTGTCTGCAACGAAAATGGAGAGTAGTACGTGGATGAAATGTGATCCAAGTCTGACCATCTGCGAAAACTCATGGTTTCCCATTCCGTCCAAAATATGTAGATTCCAGACACGAGCAGCGCCTCCATGTTCCTGAATACCCAATGATGGTATCGTCGATCCAGTCCATCAGTAATGGCCAGTTTAGTTGTGTCCTTGACGAAAGCCTCCTGCAAGGGCAAATGTTCCAAGGTAACGGATCGATCCAAAGCACGTTCCATTTGTGGGGTGACGGCAGTAATTCGCGCTTTGATTTGACTTTGATCCACCACCACCAAGATTTGATGCAACTCATCTAAGGTATTGCCGTTTTTGAGAGGAAACAGTGACGGGATTTGCTTGTCGCACATGCCTCGGTAATTCATAAATGATATCCGGTAATCCTCGGCCTTATTCCTGTAGGTTACATTCTCCTTGTATAATTTTGACAAACCTTTGTAATGGTCGTACTGAAAATGCAATAAATACATTGTGATTGCTTCCAATTGTAGTATATCCAATTAAAAATGCCGTTTATATATTCTTTATTGTCGGTTAATCCTGGGGATGGCGGCGATTCGAATTATTCTAAAAAAATTAGTTCGATTCGTTTCAAAGTCCGAATCGGATGGGAATTCGCAATTCGATATGATTCACGATGCAAATGATTCGATTCAAGCCACGGATTGAATAAAATCATGATTCAAACGTGTCAAAAAATATAATTGCGACACATGTCTTTCACTTTTGGAAAAATTTGAAGCGTATAATGAAGTTTATAGGCTATTGCTGTGCTTTGGATGAATATCCAAAACATTTTTATTAAATAAAGGATCGGATTAATCGAATTTTCGTTAATTGCTATGGTCCAACTTGCTCCTTGAATCGAATTATTTGATTCAGGACAAGGTTTTAAATGGAACCAAATTTTAAAGTAACTAAATTGAATCGAATCAAATTGAATCAATAAATCCGATACAGAATCCAGTCGTTGCTATCCCTAGACTTGATCTCCACAAAATTTGTTTCAATGGCCTATCCATACTCCCGTCTTTACTTTAATTGTCAATTAGTTTAATTTTTAGTTTGTTTATGTTAATTTTTAGTTTGTCTAATATAATTTTTAGTTTGTCTAATATAATTTTTAGTTTGTCTAATTTCATTTTTAGCTTGTCTAATTTAAATTTTAGTTTGGTTTTAATTTTTCGTTCGGTTAATTTAATTTTTAGTTTGTTTAATTTAATTTTTAGATAGTTTAATTTAATTTTTAGATAGTTTAATTTAATTTTTAGATAGTTTAATTTAATTTTTAGATAGTTTAATTAAATTTTTAGTTTGTTTAACTTAATTTTTAGTTTGTTAAATTAAATTTTTAGTTTGGTTAATTTAATTTTAGTTTGTTTAATTTAATTTTTAGTTTATCTAATTAAACTTTTAGTTTGGTAAATTTAATTTTTCGTTCGGTTAATTTAATTTTTCGTTCGGTTAATTTAATTTTTAGTTTGTCTAACTTAATTTTTAGTTTGTCTAACTTAATTTTTAGTTTGGTTAATTCTTAGTTTGTTTAATTAAATTTTTAGTTTGGTTAATTTTTAGTTTAATTATCAATTGCTTTAATTGTTTACCTGATTAGCTAGTTCACTTCCCAGATTGCATACATTCTCTTCCTCCAGTATATTTCTAGCCAAGAATACGCCGGAAACAATGGAGCTTTCCAGCTGAGGTGAACAGATACGATCACTTACAAAGTGGTATAACTTGGAGGCTGCAAGCCTCTCATGAGATATCGATGGGACGATAATAGAATCGTGTTTCAACGCATCGAACTTCATATAGCTCTTAAAACTGTTGTCAAGTAAAAGCAATGTAGCCAGCCAGAAGGCAAAAAACAATTTTCCATATCCACCCAATTTCCTAATATTAACGCCCTGTTCCACAAGGCTCTTGCTCAGTATCTGCAAATAATGCAAAATGCTCTTTAAATAGTGCAAATTTGGTTTACGACTCCGCATTTTCTCACTGCAGATCAACAATGGCAGAACGATGGCAAGGCAGGAAAAGAGGAGCGCCCAAGTCATCGAACGAAATGGCAGAAACAAAACCGAAATTTTTACTTTCTCCGCGTCCCTCCAAAATGTCCTAATTTGTAGGAAGGCACAGGAGACTTTGTCGACCGGGACTGGAATCAAATTAAACAAGCCGATAGTTTCTGAATCGAACTTTGAAATACTTGGATGCGGGTGTATCCCACTGTAGTTTGCAGTGACATTTAGCCGATGTGAAACGAATGTGAAAACAGCTAAATCCGATTTTTTGGGACCGGTTTTTGAGTTCTGGTCTTGCCAAAACGGGACCGTGTGTGAGGAAAGCCGAGAGTCGGAGATCGTACTTATGCTATTCGTAAACCAAAAGTCCCATTGCACTCTCAGCCCTGCGCCAATGGCTTCAACGTAGCATTTCCAGCCCATTTCCGCGCATGTGCTGATAGAACAAGGAAATCTATAGATGTATCCATATCTCTCCGGATCGATCAAATGTGGTTCACATCCATCCAGGTGACTAACGGCACAGTGCCAGCAATAAAACCAACCCGTGATTTGAAGTGTGATTACAGCGTCGTCTTTGGTACTTCCAGTGCCAAATTGAAATACAAAAGCGGGATGCAAATAGCTTGATTTAATATAACCAAAAATGGGTGCAAGTCTGGCAAATAAATACGAATTTATTTCCGATTTCTGGTTATCTGCGACGATTTCAAAAATGAAGTGGGTACACGGAGAAATTTTCCATGGCTTCCACCCAAAAGTGTCTATGCGGACGATTTTAGCCATTGCATCTCCGGTCCTACAATAATTGTCATGATCGTTTCTTCTGTGGTTAGTGGCCAATGATAAGGAAATGGCAATGACGGAACAGTTCGTTCTCCGTAATTTTGTAGCTGTCTCAGGCCATGGCCGGTCAAGTCCATCAGGACTGAATGAAACGTGTGGTTGTCGGGAGTATTTCCAGGAGGGACTGCACGAGTAAATGTAGATGACACAGTGACGAAACTCTTTAAAAAATGGACTTAGTTCAATTGAATTTTGGCTTTCGATCGTGAAGGTACGACGGGACGAAGATTCAGATGGAATTAGGATGAATATTAGGAATATTTCGACAAACCTCATCCTTACAATTGCGATTTAACAATAACAATTATGGGCATTGTATTCGAATGCACCAACCACAATATGCGGCGTTTCCTAGAACCGATATTGAAGCACTTTAAACTTACATACACATATATTAATATAGGAATGGCAAGGATTTGATTCTGAATTAGATGTATTGAATCGAATCAAATAATTCGATTAAAGAATTAAATCGTATCATAAAATTTAACTTACGCGAGTCACTATTTAATTCAAAATGTTTGGATATTCTTCCAAAACAGAGCAACAACCACCAACATGTTGCTGCAAATTTAAATCAAGGGTAAAAATTAGACCACGGTAATATCATGATACAAAAGGCTGATAAATAAAGTTGTTATAGGGAAAACGTTGTTATAAGGAGAGTTGTTGTTGAGAAAGTTCACTGCATATGCTTAAAATTTGGAAAACGTGAACACAATGTGTCACAATAGTATACCTTTTAATTCGTTTGAACCACGATTCGATGCATCTATCGCTTTAATTGAACCGTATCGCATCATTTGATCGCAAATCAGATCGAATTTTGATCAGATTCGGGTTTTGAAACGGAACGAACTGAAAATTTTGGATGAAATCGGATCGTTGCCATTCCTAAGGTATATTGTAACATCTTCCTCATTTGGTTTCCCAAACCTGAGCTTAAGTGTGTTTGACATGCTTTTATGTTCCTTTTATGCTTTTATGGTCGTTATTTCTATACTCAAGTGCGTAGACTATATTTACATAAGCTCATAAAAAGCATTGCAAATTTTGTTGACAGGCCTTCAATATTATACGAAACTGCAGATATAATAAATTTTAGATTAGCTTGTAGGTTTAAAATAATTGTTAACGTGGGATTCTTCGCGACGTTCACTAAAACGTCTGAACCAACATACAGAAAATGTTCTTGCTTACAGAAATTCTTAAAGCTTGATTTTGTAGCACTCCAATTAAG
This sequence comes from Disparrhopalites patrizii, assembly GCA_034698585.1. Lineage (NCBI taxonomy): Eukaryota > Metazoa > Arthropoda > Collembola > Symphypleona > Sminthuridae > Disparrhopalites > Disparrhopalites patrizii. Next base: position 21,626 of record JAQGBT010000489.1, read on the forward strand.
TAATGCTAACGTCTCTAAATTTATAGTAGTACCGATTGATTTTATACGAAGTATTCCTCCAATTTTTTGTGTAATATCCGTTATGGTGTAGATTTTTATTTTTCATATAAATATTTTTCCACATAACAAATTTTTCATATAACAAACATTTATGCCCTTTCTTTCAGGGTTGTTATAAGACGTTTCCATATAAATCATAAATTTGTGCATTATATAATTTTTCTAATGCGTGATGCCGTACAGGCCCAAAAATATTCTAAAGGGAGTACGACAATGGCAACCCCTGTAGAAATTAAATAGGCTGGGATGGCATAGAAAAGTTCACTCCCGGTCAACGTCAAAGGATTCAGTAGTTTGGATTTGTCGTTCCCCATTTTAGTCATATGTATATATTTGACGAAAATTTGATCTCAAAGAAATTAATCCGATCCCATTTCTCCCACAACCAATAGAAGCCAGAAGTGAACAAAAAATTTCGCAATCTCCTCGGAAGCCATGTTTGCTCCGAGTGCATTCTCCCAGTAAGTGCAAAGCCAATAATTTGATCCACTAGCCTATCTTTAACATGGCGGCTGTGAGAAAATTTGGGCCAGCTCGAGTTTTCTTGCATTAATTCCTTGACGGTTTCCCAGTAAAATTTGAAGGTATTTTCGGTCACAACGATGGCAAATTTCCTTTTAAAATCCCCGGATATGCTTTGTAATTCAGAGTCGCATACAAATTGCATACCATGTATGAGATCATCTATCGTGTTTCTGAGCTTCTGATATTTGACAGTGACTGACTTTGTCACCATCTTGGATTGAAGCAGCTTATCGTAATATTGACGTCCAAATTGCACCCGATAGTAGAACGTACAGTCGGGAACGTACAGAGGGGGAACGCATACATAATTCATCTGCCATTTCAATTTTAGTATATCCATACTCAGCATTTGCCTGTCTCCATTTTAATAGTAATTTGCAGCTCTCCGGACGCACGAAAATAAAGAGGGTGAAATTTTGAAGCTCGTCCAAAAATTTGTACTTGGTTACGTAGGGATGTGGTATGGAGAAATCCGCCTTAATCACACACCCGTACAAGTTGGACACCACAATTGCTATCAAACCAATTGCAGTCCAGATAAGCAATGACAATTTCGAAATTTCCGCCACAAAATTGGTGGCACCAGTGAGGTGAATGGCTTTTATCCTAATTTTGGATAGTTCCATGGATTGCGCCAGAAAAATGGACGCAATCCCAACCAGACTCGTAAAAAATTCTTGAAGAAAGTTTCCTGTAACATTGTGCGTTCTATTGTCAAGAAACGCCAGAAGAACAGCTGTGGTCAGTATAAACAAGATGAGAAATTTCCATAACCTTGTTCGAAAGGGGGACAAGTATATCTGCGTAAATGAATTTTTGACGACATATACGCCTTCGGATGTAATGAAATAATGCTGCGATCCGTAGCCAATTGGGTAGAAAATGGTATTGCATACTTGCTTTTGTCCGGGAATTACAATTTCCGGGATGAGGGAGGAAAATCTATCTGTTCCAGTAATGTTGAATTCGGAATATACAAATGCGCAAATGGAATCAATCAATGGAGCAAGCTCGCCGGTTCCGAGCCGATTGAACGGATTGAAAAGAAAGTTTTTGTAGCGGTGGAATGGGAAAATAGTTGGACCGAAATTTCGGTTTTTAACGAACCAGAGAATTTTCCGAGCACCAACTGTCGCATTTTGGATAGCTTCTCCCAGAGCCGTGTTGAAGCTTGGTTGTGTCTTGCATTCGAAAGTGTAGAAGCCATATTTTCTAGCATTTCCACTGCAATACCAGCACACAAACATTCCATGCGTGATTATTTTGGCGCTACTCTTCGATATTCGGATTTGTGAATGATAAAATAAAATAAACAATGGTTCACAAAATTTGGAAGCGAAACGGTACATGTATTTTCCGACCTTCTCATCTAAGATTGGTTGCACACGCGAACCAGCGACAATTATATACCAGGTGGGCAGGTACAAATTGGAATTAACAGCTTTGGTCATCAGCCATTCGGGCGACAACCTTACATCGATTGATACTCCCAGAACTTGCAGCGTCGTATCATCCTCGTTCAGAAAGACAGTCAGTTTCTTCGTCAGATGTCGACATTTAAAGGGGAATTTTGGACCACCTGGAACACCGACAGAGTTTGTAGTCACATTCACCCAAAACTGCCGAAAATTGTAAGTAGCCACTGGCGTCGTGAGAGTTGCACGACCGATCATGGATGCATTTCGATAGTCTTTCACCAGGAAAATGAAGGACCGAGATTGGGCATTAATAAATCCGGGCAAATTTTTTATGGTGTGGTACGTTAATTCATTTAGGCCTGCAGACACAAGAGATTCATATGTAATTAAGTAGTAAATTTGTATTAGGAAAATAGATTTAACTATCTTTGCGATTATTGCCATTGTTATTTTCAGAATAAATTTGTACAACCCGGGAACTGGTACGTTCTTGCAAGATTTGTATAAGAAGGTACTACTGAACAACAAAGCTATGCCAATACACACGGCTTGTGTCTTGTCTGTACTTTTCTATTGGTTTATTTACTATCAAAAAAGGTAAGCAACAACGATTGTTACATACTGGGCATGGTCATTGCGAGTACTATATATTATTGACACGGATCTTCACAGTCTATAATCTTCACAGATTATGCATAATACAAGATGACACAAACCCACGCGCAAGTAAACAATATTACTCAAGTATACAATAAAGGTCAATAAAGGTGACTTTATGCGTTAAAATCCTTCTGTTTAACAAAAGACAATATAGAACTCACAAATTTGTACAGTTGTCACGTGAACACTTGAACTATAGCTGCAAATTCCTGGCTGACACAATTTCCTGCACTTCCCAGCTGTTGCCAGTCTGGTTTAAATACAATTATATGTATACTGGTATTTAACTATGTGCATGATGTTAGAATTCGAATTTACATTTGCTAACAGGACATGGTTTGATATATTAGTTTTGACGGAGTTTGTTGTCGCATTGACTCAAAATTACCGAAAATTCTAAGTATAGTCATAAGCACAAGCAGTGATATGTTAATTACTTGCTTTTCCAGTAATGTAATAAATGAATAAAATATTTAATTAATTTAAAAGTCGTAAATAATAAATCCGTCAATTAACAACCATCTTTTTTTCCAACTGTAATTAAATTTATTAAGTAATTTCTGTCTTGCTAATTACCAAATACTTTGTTTTAATTATTATTAATTATTGTACGCGTATTAATTAAAATTATTAATTACAAGTTATTTCCATTTACCAGCAAAGACAATACACCAATAAGTTCGAATAACATTGCGTAAATAAAATGCAGGTAGATGTAAGTAATAGTTATAATTACTAATTATGTACTTGGTTAAAATTAAGCATTTATAAGTAATTACAAGAATTTAAGTAATTAGAAATTAAAATGGTAATTATTACACTTAAGTAATTATTGCATATCTGCGGCCACAGGTTTCCTGAGAACCCCGAGAATTATCTTGGACACTCGATAATCGTGCACCAGAAAAATAAAGCATTTTCACTATCCACACGCGAATATCACCATGTATTAGTCGTTTGCGAAACAAAGTGCACTTTATTGAAATAATTGGGAAAACGAATGCATTTGAAATCTGAACAAATGACGATATCGAGTCTGTGTCTTAAGATCAGCATTCTACACAACGCTCTTAAAATAAGACGGAACTTATATACAGTCGGCTCTCTCTATAAGAGCACCCTTTCTGCACCAAAAAAGTGCTCTTATAATGAACTGCTGGTATAGATATTAGTTAAAAAAACATTAATATTAATTAATTAAGATTATTTCAGGCTTAACTTTGATAGTTATCCAAATTCTATGTACCAATATTTACAAAATTGGGCGTAAATATTTTCATTTTAGTGAGAAAATAATAAAATTGTGCTGGTATAGAGTTCCGGTGCTGTTACAGAGAAAAAGTTAATGTTGAAGGGATACCTGACTTCGGCGCTAATGCTCTTATCGGCAGAAAGTGTTGTTACAGTGAGAGGAATGTGACCGAGGGAACAAAATACCAATGCTGTTATAGAGTAACTGCTGTTATAGCGAGTGCTGTTATAGAGAGTGCACTTTACATGGTAAAGCTGTGGGAGGGATTCAGTACTGATGCTAATATAGAGTAAGTGCTCTTATAGGGATGGCCGGTACAGGGAGATTCGACTGTATGTATTTCATACACTTATTTCGACACGTAATTTTGCTGGTGCAAACAGAATACAGTGTAATTTCTCTATAACAGCGTCCAAGGAAACCCAAAATGTTGCTGTTATAAAAGGAATGCTGTTATAGAGAACCCAATTAATATGTATTCCATGTACAACGTGCGGAAAATTTCCTGATATTATTCAGAAAATGCTGTTATAAGGGGTGCTGTTATGATAAGACTCCACTGTACTGTTTTAGGTATGTTACATTTTTGTCGCGGAAAATCTAAGTACGTATACAATAGACTCTCGCTATAAAAACCCTGGAGGGAAGGTAAAAAATGGTTGTTATACGCAAAAGTTGTTATATGGAACATTTAATATGTACACTATGTATACGTATACGAAGAGCTGAAAAATCAAGTTGTTATATACGGAGAGCTTTACATATGTTATACACATTAAATGTTCCATATAACAACTTTTCTATTTAACAACCATCTTTGCCCTCCCCTTCAGGGTTGTTATAGCGACAGTCCACCGTGTCTAAATAGAACAAGCAAAACTAAAATATATTCCAAACCCAGCAGTGCCACTTCCACCAGAAATACGACAACAGCGGCTGCCAATAACTTGTGAAGAAGAGCAAACACGGCTGATACGGTTGGTGTATGCAAGGAGAATGGAGAGCAGTCGATCTCGCCTTGTCTTGGGGGAGAAAGGTCAAAGTCCGTCCGTGGACGAAAACTTCTGCTGTCCCATTCCGTCCAAAAAATGTAGATTCCAGAGCTAAGAAGCGCATCCATGTTCCTGAATACCCAATGATGATATCGTGGATCCATCCCACCAGTCAAGACGAATTTAGTGTTGTCTTTGGTAAATGGCTCTGCCAAATGGGAATTCACCAAGTGAATGGGCTCTTTCAAGGCACTTTCTAACTGTAAGGTGACGGCAGCCATTCGCGCTTTAATTTCACCTTTATCTACCACCAGAAGGATTTGGTGCAATTCTGCTAACATGTTGTCCTTCTTTCGGGTAAACGCCGAAGGAATGTGTTTATCACAGATGCGTTTGTAATTCTGGATAATATTGGAAATATCCTCTGATTTTCTTCTGAATTCTTCGTTACCATTGTTGATGTCTGATAAACGTTCGTAATGGCTGTACTATAATATTGGATATATGTAGATATACATATATTAGTTAGCACGTCTATATAGAAAGTCTCAAGGGAAGGGAAAACATACTGTTATATGGAAAAGTTGTTATATAGAACATTAAATATGCATCTTGCATGTACGAAGGGCGGAAGAAATATTTGTTGAAAAACAATGTTGTTATAGAGAAATGCTGTTATAAAGAGACTTGTTAAATAAATACTCCACTGCGTACTTCGATTCAATTCAAAAATTAGATTCGATGCGACATCGTGAATCGAATCAAATAATTCGATTCAAGACGGAAATCGAAAAATAAAATGTAACTGAAATTCCATTCATTCGATCCAGTATGTATTTACAGTCGCCTCTCGCTCTAACAGCACCCTATATAGCATCAAATTTCTCTTGTTATAGCAAAAAACTGTTATAGAGAACAGAAATTTCTATGTTAACAAATGGAGAAAGTTTCTGAGGGGAGCATTTTTTGCTGCTGTTATAACGAGAGTACTGTTATACAGAGGACTGTTATAGAGAGAGTCGACTGTAATACAAAATTTTCGGATATTCTTCCGAAGCAGAGAAATATGCATCAGAATATTGCAGCAAAAAATCAATGGTGAATATTATATCAAAGGTACTTGCATTTGTTTGAAGTGGCAAACTATTAGACTTAATTATATGCTTAAAATTTGCAAAACGTGAAACAAATGTGTCCCAATAAGATATTTTTAGGATCGTTTGAAACATGATTCGATTCAATCCATGGCTTGAATCTAACCAAATTGAATCATTTGCATCTTGAGTTACATCGAATTGCGTATCTCGATCCGATGCGGACTTTGCCACAAATTGAACTAAACATTTGAGAACATATCGGATCGTTGCAATCCTTATTCTGTTGGTTGAACTTATTACAGTGGAGTCTCTCTATAGCAAGTCTCTTTCTAACAGCATTTATATATGACAATATAATTTTTTCCGCCCTTCGTACATGTAAAGTACATATTTGATGTTCCATATGACAACATTTCCCAGTAATAATATGTTTTTCCTTTCCATCAGTGTTATTATAGAGAGACTCCACTGTAAATAGTTCCTACATATGTGGATGTTCAGCCCAACTTTCCACTGTTTACATAAAATTGAGAAACAATTTACCTGAGACGAAAGTTCGGATTCAAAGTCGCATACATTCTCTCTGTCCAGAATAATTGTTGACACGATGTTGCCACCAATGTGAAGCTCAAACAACGGGGAGCAGATCCTGCCACTGATAATGTGGTACAGCTTGGAGGTTTGAAGTCTCTCATGCGAAATAATTGTTTCCACAGTAACATTGTGCGTCAACGCCTCGAATTTCATGTAGCTCTTAAAGGCGTTGCTCAACAGAAGCAATATTGTTAGCCAAATTGCGAAAAACAATTTCGCAAATTCACTGCCCCTCCCCAGATTAACCCCTTGCTCTATCAGACTCTTGCAGAGTATCTGTAAACACGGGAAAATCCGCTTTAAATCCCAGATATTCCATTGATGGGAGCGCTCCTTCAATTTGTCGCTGTAGATCATGGAAGGTAGAGTGATGGCAAGACAAGAAAAAAGGAAGATCCACGTGGTCCAATGAAAAGGTTGGAGCAGGACCCGGATTTGAGTCCTCTCTCCCACGTCCTCTTGAGATGTCCTAATCTCTAAGAAGGCACAAGAGACGTCATCGCCCGGGAATGTCATCAAGCTGTACGTGTGAGTAGCTTCTGAATCGAACGTTGAAATAATTGCATCGGGACTCTTGCATACTTGCGATTGCGTACCCCCTGCCATGCATGGCGCTTTGAAGCTTTAAGGACATTTAAGGGCATTATAAGGCGCGTTGGCAGATTCGTCATATTGAGAAAAACAACAGGGCATCCAAGGCATTTTGGATTTTTTCCGTGCAAACATAGGGAAATTAGTGCCAAAAAATATTAATTCTTAACTTATTGTCTTTATTACGAAATATAGTACCACCACCTTATGCTTAATAAACTTGGCAACTTCATAACTTTCAAAAAACCTACTTCTGCATATCTTGCGGACAAAATAAATTAGAAAACGTTTTGCAAATGTTTTTACGGAGTTAGCCAGTTGTTTTAATCTTTCATTAAACTCGGTGGATAAACAAAGCTAAATGTCTAACGTATCGTATCTAACGTATGTCTAACGTAAAGCCCATTAGCCGAAAACAAAAAATCATTTGTTCTGACAGATCAGTTTCTCAAATTCTCAAAATGTTATTTTCAGACAAACTTTCATGTTCATTTGAAGTAACTCTCTACATATATTCTGTATGTTATAGTTGCAATGCACACAATTCAACAGGCAATACAATCAAACAGCAATTTCAGTGCTTTTCCTTCATGTGTCGCTTCAAGGTAAAAAGATATAAATACATGTTCCCGCAGACTCTGCAAGAATACATCTTCTCGCCTGCAATAGACAAGACCATGCATAATTAATATAAACCATGGCTCTGAAGTGTGCAAAGATAAAACACTTAAGCTTACACTAAAAAACTTTACCTTACGTAAATGTTTAAGATGGAAATGACTTTTCATTTTGTGCTCTTCCTTTGCAACGAATGCGCAGTCAACGTCAAAGCAGACACCAGAATAAAAAGATAACTGGCGATAAAAGAGCGAGACAGAAGAGAGGAAGAAAACAGGCGAGAAACGACAGAGGCTGCAGAAAGGGAACAAACCTGGCGATAAAAGAGGCAGAACAGAGGCAAGAAAATCGGCGATTGAAGATGACGAGCCATACGAGCGGTATCAAACTGACAATACACGAGATAGACACGAGGGGTGAAGAAAATTGGCGATAAAAGAGAGAGCAGAAAGGAGGAAAAATGGCGATAACGGAGACAGACGGAAGAGATGTGAAAAATGTGGCCATAACAGAGAGAAGGAGACCGCAGAATGCAATAAAAACTGGAGATAAAATAGAGACAGTAGAAGTAAAGTTAGACGGAAGAAAAGGTAGAAAACTAGTGATAACGGAGACAGACAAAAGAGATGCGAGAAATCTGGCGATAAAAGAGAGCAGACAGCAGAATGGAAAGAAAACTGGCGATATAACAGGCCAGAAGGGAGGAAGAAAATAGGCTATAAAAGACAGACGGCAGACAAGGAAGAAATCTGGCGTTAAAAGAGTTACAGAATATAGAGAAAAATCAAACAGCGTACGTATATGAATTATGTAATATGAAAGAAATTGAGGATCACTTCCACATTATGTTTCAGTGCACTCATTACAAATATCCTAGACGTCAGCATCTTACTGATTTTTGCAGAAATGACATAAATCGCGAAAATTACATTAAAGCAGTATTTTGTAATAGTCGAGCAAAAGTATACATTGAATTGTATTTATTTTAGTGTAGAGCAGAGGAGGTAAGAAAATTTTACTATGAATTGATAAATGAATGTAACCTTTGAATCAATATGTAAACTTATTTAATCTGTAACGTTGTTAGGGCCACGTCAACGCAATAAAGTATTATTAGTATTAGTAGCTATTCAATTATACAATAATATTGTTACAATTAAAAAGAACTCAATGTCCTGGAAAAACTAAGTAGACTAAACAACAAAATAAGAGAAAATGTACGGTTACATCATGCTACATCAAACAACTTTCAGTTTCATTCACTTATAATTACAATAATACGCAATTGCAATAATAACAAATATAAGCACAACAATTCGTATTACAAATGAAATCATAATCCAAGTGTCATGGTACACAAGACTGCCATCAGAGGGCTGAGTTTCTGTAAACTTTGTAGTCATATTTATGTACGGTACATTTGGCATTCTCGTGTTCTTCTCAATATCTGCTATTATGAACGCATTCGGCAAAAAGTGCGGCACCACCAGTACCACATCTTCCTGCTGAAAATGCCCTTTCACACACACACCCTTGCTGTCAATAGGTAAGTCGTCAAACTCGTATGTGCAATTGCACTTAATCGAAACTTCTAACGTTCCCACCGATCCAACTTTGAAGTGACTGCGTAAGTCCGGGCGTATTACTTGCAACATTTTCACATTACTAGCAATTACCTTGTTCTATTCAATCTGAAATATTTGCAGCTCTTTTTGATCGGAACATTCAAACTTACATGATTCACGCATGTGATCAATAGAGGACATATGTTAAATACTACTCAAGCAGGAGACAGCGGGAACTGAAAGCCGGATAAAATCGGGAGCATAACATATTTTGTCGTCATGAACATTACAGTAAACTGCCATGTTGTCACTGTACACTTAGATTCTATCTCTGGACACTGCAGTAGTTACAGCTCTTGACGGAGCAATAGAGCAAACTTTTTCGTGGACAGATAATGGAATGGGAACAATTTCGGCTATAACCCACTTGTGTGTACGTACTGGGACGTTAACCAATACATACAGGTATGCTTCAGTGATTGCGCAGTCGCAAATTTTTACCTTTTGAAGTAAACAAATATTTTCCGGACTTACGGCCAACTCGTATCCGTACTATGTCAAGTTACCCGCCATGTTCTGTAACTGCAGACGCAGATTAGTGATACTAATTAATCTGAACGGAACTAACCCATGAATATACGTATCTATGCCTTGCTGAAATTTTGCGTCGGCTTATTCCAATTCCAAAAGAAACAACTGATAGCGATTTATGACCTCTGACTCCGATGATTCTTGAATTGTTCTTCCTATTAAAGAACTTACATTTTGCGTGTACGTATTAACCACGTGCTCGAAGAGCCAAAAATCTTTTCGATCTTCTTCGAGTGCAGCTTAAATCTGAAAAAAGGTTGTCAGACGAACCAATCAGCGATTATCATTTCAACTATCCAAACGACTTATCTTGGGTTTACTTTTACATCAAACGTTTTCAATATACCATTACTAAATTGTGCTAGTGTATAAATGAACATTTACTGAATTATGTATTACTACGATGTAACAACTATTATGTTGACAAATACTAACCTTATTTTGGGTACTTTGACCCGTTTTTTCCCTAATGTATCAAATAATATCCATAATAAAGTATTACCATATTTAGGTTGGCTTTCATTTCCTGCTCGGTAACTGCAACTCTGTCTGATAGTTGACGCATTCTGTCCTATCCATAGATTTTACTGCCGATGACTCCTAATCCAAGTACAAAAGCATTATATAAGGCAAGTATGTATTAAGTAAATTATCGAAGACAATTGCTGAATGCATACCTTCGCAACATATGCTGCTGAATTTGCCGTTTCCGTTGGCGTGACGGTGTACTTCTGGGTGAAATAAGCGGGGGAAGCCGTCACATTCGCAAACAAAATGGCTACAAAAATGAATAAATAACTGAATTTTCGGAAATACATTGTTAGACAGTCCGACGAGTGTCCTCTCACTTCCGAGTCCCAATGAATATTTTATTTCTCAGGGAAGGGAATAGAGAAGGCGCGACTAGAAACTTTCCACTTCTGTCTGAATGAATATTTCATATTCCTCACAGAAAGCGAGTACCGGGGTCGTATTACAGCATGGAAAAGGTGAATAGGACACACTCCCACTATGACTGGGTGGAACAGCATATATACTGAAGAAAGGGTCTGCGTATGTATATGCAAGTATACGTCTAAACACTACACTTCAAAATGACTGTTAAATGATGCATATAATGCAATAAAGATAATATTTTCTTCACCCTTCTACATACAACGGCTATTACGTAAATACATATGACAAGGTTGCCCAACTCCTATCGCCAATGCCACAAGAAAATACTAGAAAAACGTCTGCCATTTTGGAAATAACTTTTATATTTTAATAGGCAGTACAAACGAATATTAAAAATGCCTAAAATTTCTTGTCTCGATCAACAAGATATTCATCCTACACCATGCATTGCCACTGTGAAAACGTTTCTCAAGTTCCATAAAATATCTACTGTGGAATCGGAAAAAATCAAGTCTTTATATGGAACACGTGTACCAGAAAAGTCATGGTTGCGCTGGGAATGTACAGTAAGAAATGTCAATATTTTCGACGTGTATACTGAACTATATCGCAGGAAACTAATTGTTTTTAACTATTTGATACATGAACAGCATATATTAAGTGCGCAATTATTACACGCTCTGTACAAAGATTCTTACTTTCGCTTAACAGTAATGTTGCTGCTAGAGTCAATCTCGGTAGCAGCAGTGGATGCCGATGGAAAAGTCGCCTAGCACCCCGTGAATAATTTGTAACTGACGTGGTTGGGAATGTAACAATCAGCCAGCCTGGGTCTTGCTCAAATCCAGAACCTGTCCGGTTATCCAAATTAGAATTAAACGTATAAACGACACCAAAATCAGAGAATATGATGGAACCAATTCGAAAGAAGATTTTGCAGATGAGGACAGTAACCAGCAATGGAAGGACATGCACAATAACCGGCCGAACAGCGTCAGTGGAGTACTTGCCTGTGCGACTAGCTTCGTTTTTGTAGATAACAGTAATGCTGTTAAATGCTCGGTATGTGAAGCCCGTGGAAAGAAATTTTATCACATCTCGTTTAAGACATTATATCCGGAGGAAGTTCCCAAAACCACGGAAAAAAAGTCAGTCTTTAACCGTTTCAAAAATAGCATTTCCCGTCATTTAAAGTCAATGTCACATTTTGAAAGTGTATCGAAATCAGAGCTGCCTTCCAACGTTGACGTGAGTTACTCCACACTATCCACACCGGAAGATTTAGAAGCAATTCTAAACTTCGTTGCCAGAATTTCTAAATCCACGGACTCAAAAGAAACGGAGGAAACATATGCAATACAGAAAAACAGAACCGCGGACTTTGTTCAAGCAAGGCATGCGTACGCATGCATTTGGTTAGCCCTGGTGTACACATCATATGAATGGTTGAACACTTTATATTATGCTAATGAGGGCTTGACTGGTAGGGCTTCCAGATAATCTCAGGCTCAAATCAGGACTATCCCCCCTCCCCCGAAATTAGTTGAGGTTCCCCAAAACGCTTAAAGGTACTCTAGGACTACCTGCAAATATTCTGCGCGAACACTGCTGTGAAATTGAAAAAAGTTAGAAAATATTTCAGGAAAAATCATATCGGGGCTGAAAATTGGGAAATTGGTAACACAAATAATTGTGCGACAAATTTTTCGGGTATTGCTTAAATCACAAATTCATATAGTGTTTCAAAAACAAATTTTGGGGGAAATTTTCTAAAACAAATGATAATTATGTAGCAAGGTTTACCCGAGCATAAGGCAATGTTTTTTTTTTGGCTGAAAAATTTTCAACTGGCAACCATTTACAGGGATAATCGTTGCAAAATCAGTTTCTACCGAAACGAGGAACTCAAACCTGCAGGCCTGGGTTTACAAAATTTAAAACTGCGCTATGCCTATTGCTATTTTAACCGCTTGAATGCTAATATGTACACGCAATTATGCATTATTCTCGGCAATGTTACTAATATACAGGCGTTATATTTGCGCATTAAACGGACTAAAGAATTTATATTATTGTCATTGACAAAATTTGCAGTTTGGGGACAAATTTAACACCAGAATGAAAACACGGCAGAAATGACCCGAATAGACAAACCTAGAGCCGTGCCGATTTTGGAAATAATAATCTATATCTGGGTGTACTAATTAATATGATTAATTAATCAACAAATAAACTCAGCTATGAAACATTCTGCTGCAGATAAATACGATCCTTAGAAGTCAAGTTCAAGCCTGTTAGTAAAATTGGAAAACTTATCTGTGATTGTATCTAGCTATAACCAAAATAGCAAAATATCAGTATCTGATGAGGGGCTCATCAGGAATCAGGAACCCTATGTTCAAATCAGGACAGTACTGATGAATTCATCAGGTGTGGAAGGCCTATGACTGGTGAACTAAATTTGGGAAGAAATTTTGTTGGAAAATTTAGCTCAATTTGTGCTGAACAACTGCACGCAAAGCTAACGAAAGTATTGAAAACTCCATTGGCTTCCGCGGGTAGTTGTCGCCCATTCAATGTTCTCAGTGACAAAACTACACTCCATTGTGAAAAATTGCATATTGTGGGTATTCTGGCTCCAGTGAACAAGTGTTTAACAGCGTTTTTGCTGGATATAGTTGATATACATGATGCTTCGGGTAAATCCTTGGCCGAATCAATATTACAATGCCTTCGTAAGTATCTTTCAGACACAGAGATTAAAAAAGATTTTTGCGGTTTAGCAACTGATGGTGAATACATAAGGCTGGACGTATTGACACATATCCTTACACAACTCAATGTTCCTATAAAGAGCGTCATCCGTGGTACGTAAAAACTTGGGATTTGTGTCACCAACTTGAGCGGAGCATTAAAAACTCATTCGGCACCAATTCACCAGGCTCGCCAATCCGTGTACCTTGGATAAAAGACATATTTGGTATTATAACAGAGGTGACCAAGAAATATCATTATGGAAACGGATGGAGAATTCCGAAAAATGTCTCAGGATTACCTTCGAAATATCGAGATTAATGAGAACGTTATACATCTGGCGACACAATGTGATAATGATAGTGATTCTGATAGTCAGAGTCGTGAAGGGACGGATTCCAGGAAGCCGTTTTGCCGATGTAAACATTTTTCAGTAACTCGATTTGCATCATATGCCTATAATGTCCTGGAATCCTTTATAATTAATTATCCCGTGATTTACTTATGTCTACAATCTGAAGAAAATCCATTACTTAACAAACTTGCCGCTGTCGACTTTGTGCTTGGAATTTCGGGTTTGACAGACTTTTACAAAATTATTAGTGTGACTTCAAATCGTTTGCAAGTAACAATGCTTACACTTGGCATTATGATGAGGACGTGCTGGATTGTATTTTGACGCTTCAAAGCTTTTCAAAAAATTTAAGTATAGCTGGTAAGGAGCCCATTCGAGAACATATGGAGTATTTTGAGGATGCCGTCTTAGAAACTAGTAGTGGCAAGTTCAAAAATATGAACGTTCACTTAGAACCAACGCGCTTAAGAAGTCCAGAAACGTCCAGGGATTATCCCTCCCATCGAACGCAAATAACTGATCAATTGCGAGATCACAGTGCAAAGTTTGCCAACAGCCTTCAAGCACGACACAAGAAGCACCAACCGCGAGTATAGTGTACCTCAGAGGGAAAATATTTTCCTGTAAAGAAATTATGAAAAGAAAAAAATCAAATGTGGACGTCCCACCAGAACTTGATGAATATTTGGATTTGGCTAGTATTGGTGGACAATTAAACATACCAGCAGATATCAAAGAACAGTTCCTGAGTTTAGAAAAGTTCATACGCCAGCAAATTAGCGCAAGTTCCAATCAGGCCGACTTGACTAATATAGCGTTTACAATGCGTGATGTTGAACCGCAAATATACAATGATATATTATTTTCCAATAAATTTTCAGCTACGCCGGAAGCAACTATGCTACTTGCATTTGCATGCTGCTTACAACGAAGCGGTAACGGAAGGTATATCCATAATTAAACTAGTTGCATTACCTTTGCATTATGAAGTCACTCCAATATTACTTTTCAAATCGTGTATATTTAGATCTGTGGTGTATATATTTAATGAATTTCAGGAATGGGTTCCGTGACGAAACGCTGCATAACTGGGAGAGAAAATGTGAGTGTGTCGCACCTTTCAGCCGATGTTTTCATTAAATGGAATGGCCCGCCGCTCACGAAAGCCTGTGACGAGTTCCTGTTTGAATGTGTAGAAGAAATCACACAGGGAAAGTGGCATTTTTTTCTTACCGCAGCAAAATATAAACTAAAGACCTACGAGCACGGTTGTAAAGTCCTGGATCATACTAATAAAATTGATGGTCGAATTCCTACTGGTGAGTTTCTTTTAACACATGAAAAGGTTTTCATGTGTGATGATCTTGGCGGTTAGTCACATGGTCCAATACAAGCACTTCTTTTCATTGATTGTGCAGTGTATAGTACATTACATATTTTACGTTCTACAGTGGACTCTCTCTATAACGGTCCTCTTTATAACAGCACTCTCGTTATAGCAGCAGCAAAAATGCTCCCCTCAAAAACTTTCTCCAATTGCTAACATAGAAATGTCTCTTGTCTATAACAGTTTTTTGCTATAACAAGCGAAATTTGATGCTTTATAGGGTGCTGTTATAGAGGGAGTCGACTGTATATTTTTCCTGTACAAAAATTTTTCGCCATTCCCTTCAGTGTTGCTATAGACTCCACTGTATGAAAAAATTCGATACAGAGAACGAAATCTTACAGGTTAGCAACTTGATAAACAATTTCCGGGAATATTTTCTAGAGCGAGTGAGTTGACTAGATTGTATACATACAGTGGAGTCTCTTTATAACGACACTCTGTATAACAGCATAATGTTAAAAAAATCGGTATAACGTCAGGAAATTTTCAGCCGCTGGTATACCAGCGGCTTTTATATATTATATATTTATATTATATATTTATATAATATATTATATATAATATATTATTTTTATATTATATTATGCTTTTATATTATATATATAAAAGCATGTTAAATGTGTTTCCTATAACAGCATTAGCCAAAAATCTCGTTATAACAGCAAGATTTCTGTTCCCGTTGGATGTTGTTATAACGAGACTCCACTGTATAAAAAAGCTTTTCATGGTCAAATTTATTTAAATTCGTACCATGAGCCATACACAGCCTAAACTTACACATGTACAATACATAATGCCAATCTGTGAACATGTTATCTGCACCTGCAATTAATTGTGGTTGCTAGTCCACACAAAATTAATAAAAAGAATGAGAATGCAGAGGGATGAACATGTCATTTAAAGATGTTTTTCATGTGTCTAGTTTATACGGATATGTATCAAGATAATGGTGCATCGTTGTAGAATGTTGTACGTTGGATAAGGCCGTCATCGATTACATTGTTTGACAGGTGACACATTGTGTTCGTAAAAATCAGTAAAGAAATTAGACTGACAACTGTTTTAATCACTCCAATCAAAATTTGTATACATAGCATAATGTCCATGTTAAGTGTTTACGGGTTTTGGTCATGCAGTTTGATAACGCCAAAATTATTTCACCTTGATTACAAGCGTTTTGAAGTGCAGGTGTGCTACTTGGCTTGACATTGTTAAATGCCCTCAATTACCACTCATGCCTTCAGTTTTATTTTTCCAACACAGAAAGACGGGGCTTAAAAATGAGTAAATAATTTTATTTGACATTTGTTTGTACAAATTGTATACGTATACTCAGCAATACAATTTGTGCAAATTTGTAATTCACAGGCACCAAATATTTGCTGCTGGCGTTTGCCATCTTGGTCCTGGCACAATGTGTGGCGTCCCATGTTTCAGCCGAAGGGAATCAAAATTTTGGGGCTCACATTGGTCCCAATTCACGGGGCAATGCCTTGGAGATTAGGATAGATTCCTTGGGTAAGACCTTTAAAATCCCAATTGAAAATAAATTTAGAAATCCAAGAACATTAATTATAGCCATTTGAATTCAGTAAAATGAATACAAAAACGTCAAAGGTGATTTTCCTCATATTATAAATATTTTTCTTGTAAAGGCCAGAATGCGTTAAGAGGCTTGATCGGCCTCTCTCTTCCCGAGTCGGTTGGGATTCCTACGGACACCTGCAATCCAGGAAGTGCTGACGTTTGCTGGGAGTATGGCGATTTTGCCAGGCTCTACATCACGAATGCCAATTCCGACAATGGCTACTGTCACAATTTAGAGTGGTACTCACCATATGGTCGACGACTGGAGGATTGCTTTGAACTTTGGGATGGCGTCCATTGGTATACATTTTTGCCATAATTTAGTAAAAATTTAGTTTGTAGTTTTAGACTACTTTAGTTAGTAGTACAGTGGTGTCTCCCTATAACAGCATCCAACGCAAGACAAAGTTTTGTTGTTATAAAAGGAATGCTGTCATAAAGAACAGAGTTATTAAGTATCCTGCGTACAAGGTGTTGCGAATTTCCTGACGTTATGAAGAGCATGCTGTTATAAGGAGTGCTGTTACGAATAGACTCAACTGTAGATTAAATTAGTAATAGCTAAAATTTAATTTAATAATTAAAATATAATTTAGTAATTTGATTAAAATTTAATTTAGTAATTATTAAAACTTAATTTAGTAATTTGATTAAAATTTAATTTAGTAATTATTATAAAACTTAATTTAGTAACGATTAAAATTAGTAATGATTAAAATTTAATTTAGTGATAATCAGAATTTAATTTATTAAATAATTAAAATTTAAATTAGTAATGATTATAATTTAACTTAATAATAATGATTAAAATTTAATTTATTAAAGAAGTAATAACATTTTCACAATAAAATTTCCACGGAATCAAAGTATATATATTTACCATAGTAAAATATTCACGGGGAAAAAATTGAAATATGTATATTTATAGAATAGAAATCATAACGTTTTTCGGTGATAATAAACAGGCTGTGTTTCCCAGTAAAATTTCGGCTAATTATTGTCATTATTCATGTACTTTCTATACGCAGGTATGGCGGAGGAGGCCCAACATACACAGACACATGGCCCATCGAGCACATGAGTCGGAAAGAGGCCCCGATAGTTCCAGGAGATTCCATGAGCGTGGACGTGTACGGAGGCGTCTCTGAAAATTACTGGTTACTTTCCTCTGGAATCTCTATTCACGTGAATGAGGACACCGCCCTGTGGTTTAGTAAGCATATATACATACATATGTATATACATATAATCTCAGATTTTAATTCGAAACGATTTTTGAAAAACCCGCCAAATATCCCGATATGTATTTATACCTGATCATGTAATTACAACGTTCTTACTTGTACAGGCTTGAATTCCACCAATGAGAATATGGCCTGCATCGTCGCCCAGGACACGTATCCCTACAAGCCCAGGAATGAAATCAGGTTGGAATTTCTTCATAATTATTTTTGCTAATACACTCGGACACTTAAAAAAATTGATATTCAATACTTAAATTCATTCTATACAAGTTTGCCAACTAAATTTTCATATAACCGTACAATTTTGCGTTTCAAACGGGTTTGCCCAGGTTAAAATACGACATTTGCGTCGGACCGACGGGAGAAACGTTTAAGGACGTTCATTTGCGTAACATCAACAAGTACTACGAGCGACCGACGGCCATCCCTGACGAACGGATGATGATCGAGCCCTTCTGGTCTACTTGGGCTCAATGGCACGTGGACGTAAATCAGACGCTGGTGGAGGATTTGGCAGAGCGCCTTGTGGCGGAGGGATTTGGGAAGAGCTCTCACATTGAAATCGACGACCATTGGGAGAGTTGCTATGGGGAGGCGGAATTTAACTTCAATAAATTTCCAGATCCAGAAGGTATGTACATATGTATATTCAGGATTAGCTATAGCACTGGGTTTAATTAAAATCAATCTCTTTCGTTGCCAATAAAAGTCTGTAATCAAGAATTATTTTTTCCCTTTATGTCGCAGGAATGGTGAAGAAATTGAAGGCGTTGGGCTTCCGATTGACTATGTGGATCCACCCATTTATTAACATTGGTACGTTTTTTATACATTTGCTTCATCTCACAATGCTATGTACCAATACAATGAGGATTTTCAAAATTTGTTGTTCCCTCTAAATTTTATCGAAATATAATGTTACGTATAATATATGTGAATATACGAAGAATGTCCGAGCTTCCAGACGGCCTTCCAAAGACGGTACTTTGTCCAGGATGAGAAGAATAAATTTGGAATGACCAATTGGTGGCAGGGAAGCAACGCTGGACTCATCGATTTCACGAATTTAGGTAGCCTGTTTTATCAGTGTGGTCTTTACAGTGAAGTCTCTCTATAACACGTCTCTTTATAACAACATTTCTATATAACAACTTTTTTTTCCGCCCGTACTACATGTAAAGTACATATTTTTTGTTTTATAGAACAACATTTCCCATTAACAACATTTTTTCCTTTTACCATCAGTGCTGCTATAGAGAGACTTTGACTGCGTTTATTAAAAAAGTACGTTTTTTGTATTTTAATGTCTCGTCAAATTTATTAGCTGCCGTCGCATGGTGGAATGCTAGATTGGAGAGGCTGCGAACTCTCTATGGGATTGACTCTTACAAATTCGGTTAGTATTTATGTTTCTATATATTTATACATATATTACGTGTATTTATATATCCCTTTACCTTGCTTCGTTTTTGTCAAGCTTGAGCCAATTTCTTGATTATGCAAATTCCTCTTAACTAATTAGATAATAAAATAATAAAAATAACGATTAATGATTCTGTTGCTTGTCTCTGAAGAAATAAAGTATTATTATTGTAATAAAATTTCATTTTATTGATATTATTGGAAATGCAAACAGACGCGGGAGAGTACAATTGGCTCCCATACTCCCGCAAGCTCCACGGAAACGTGTATAATGATCCCAATATTGCCACTACAAAATTTGTGGAGGCCGTCGCCACATTTGGCAACTTGATTGAAGTCCGAGTGGGAAGGCAGAATCAGAAGGAAGCCATTTTCACCCGGATGCTGGACAAGGATTCCCGATTTGGTTACGATAACGGATTACAATCCATCATTCCCACGTTGTTGGACTTTGGACTTAAAGGGTTAGCTTTTAATCTATTATTTCAAGTTTTAGTCGTTGTCATGGTGTGTAAATGGTACAATGATTTATTTTATTTTTTATTTAAATGTTCATCATTAAAAATGGGAAGGTACGCCTTTGTTCTGCCGGATATGATTGGCGGAAATGCTTACGGAGACCGCCCAAACCGCGAGCTGTACATTCGGTGGATGCAAGCGAATTCCTTTATGACTAGCCTGCAAATGAGTATCTTGCCTTGGGATTACGATCAGGAGGTAATGAATCCGGAGACAAATGCTTTTAATCATACTTTCTCCGTGTTTAGAGTATGGAAGTAAATGCAAAAATTAATACAACTGATGCATGGATCAGTTGGTAGACATCGTCAAGGGAATTCTGGACATCCGAAACGAGTTCGCCCACCGAATCATTGCCATTGCAAAGGAGTCCCTGCTGGATGCCAGCCCCGTGAACAGACCAATGTGGTGGTATGATCCTCTGGATGTCAACACACTCACCATTGACAACCGTAATTTTTTTTGCATTTAATTGAAACTACACTCGAGTCTCTCTTTAACATCATTCAAGAGAAGGATCGACGAATAGGTATTGCTGTTATAGACAAATTTTTTTACACAGAACATGAATTTATTTAGGGCAAACTGCCACTAAAGTGCAAAAATCCCATTTTAAAAAGGTATTTCCATGTTTTTTAATGCAAATAACAGAATTCTGGAGCAAATTGATGATTTTGCTCCAGCGCGGTGTTTAGTTTTACCATTTTCCCGCTGAAAAATGAATGTTGTTATAGGTCGGAAAAAATAGATTAGAGAACTTTAGCAAACCCTCCGCTAAACGTAAACACAAGCGTAAACACTAAATTCAAAATCAGCGCCGCTATAGATGCGCCGCCGGTTATTCCAGCATCGTTTGTGTTCACGTACACTTGATTTTACGTTAAAAACCAAACACTAAAATGTATTTTTAGTGTTTGGGTTAGCGTTCAAACAGTAAGTTTAAGTTAGCGTTTGCGTTAGTGTTTGCGCTTACGGGCGAGTTCTAAAGTTCTCTATTATTACAAAGAAATATGGTTATAGAAATATAGTTATATACAGTGGATTCTCTCTATAACAAGTCTCTTTATAACAACATTTCTCCATATAAACTAAGTTTTTCCGTTCTTCGTACCTGTAACGTGCATATTCAATGTTCTATACAATAACATTTCCCAGTAACAAAATTTGTTGCCTCGCTCTTCAGTGTTGACATAGAGAGACTCCACTATAGAAAAAGTTCATAATGTATAAATGTTACGGTGGAATAACAAATGTTGTTATACAGAGAGACTCCGCTGTACATGTAATTTAGTATTGGACGAACAAAACCATAATTTGACATATTACGACCCATGTTATTTATGACACTTTAGAGTACATGCTGGGAGACGAAATCCTCGTGGCGCCAGTTTTGGTGGAAGGAGCCGTCACCAGGGACATTTATCTTCCTAAGGGAACTTGGTATCTGCGCAGCCGTGACCTGACCTTTGAGGGTCCTACCTGGCTCCGAGATTTCTCCGCGCCACTGGATTTCCTGCCATGGTTCATGCGTGTGTCTACCAAATAATGACCTTGAATTAATAGCGCGCAATAGGATCATCAGCACAGAAATTACCTGTATAAATCATAGCGTTTTCCGGCAATTTTCTGTGGAAATAAATTTCCTATAAATATAAAAATTGTAGTGTTTCTTATATTACGGTTGAATACATTTTCCTTCATCAATTTGAAATAATTGGCCTTCTATCACGGCAAAATGAGTGCAGTCTTGATTTTGTACGGATATTATGGATATGATGACCGTCATTCTTCTTTTTACGTAATGTACGCATAAATATGCAGCATTAGCAATGTATATTTATGTTTTCCATTTAGGAATACCAACGATGTGAACACTTCAGTCTATTTTGGTTAGAAATTTCCTCCACGTCAATCCTATCCAAATTGTTCTCATCCAGATTAACCCTTATATTGTTGAAGAGCATTTTCATCGATTGGATTGAATGGCATATCCGACCAGGATATGACCTCACTGTATTTAACCTTTAAAAACCAGAAATGCGCGTATTGAAATAATTTACTGAATCCGGCTTGAAACTATTTAGGTATCTACACTTATGGGATAAATCAATTTTAGAAGTAGAATAATAATTTCCGGTCGACATTTTTATATCTCAGAGGGTACTTGAGTTCAAAATTTCCTGGGGATCCTGATGTATAAGGTGGTAAGTAGCTTGGGTTTAGTCGTTGAGTTGGATACTTTCCTTTCAAAATTACATTGTGCAACATGAACATGTTCGTCGTCGTTCTTTTGGCCTTCCTGGCCTTCCATTCGTCTGAGTCCATGTGAAATAATTTGTTCATTATTTGTGTTTTTCGTATATTTAAAATTGTTTTTCATACTTTATATTTTGTTTTTGTCGTATTTTAATTTTTGTTTTTATAGCATTTTGGCGTATTTTAAAATTTGTTTTTGTCGTATTTTAATTTTTGTTTTTATGGCATTTTGGCGTATTTTAAAATTTGTTTTTACCGTTTTTGCTGTATTTTAATTTATGCTTTTATGGCATTTTGGCGTATTTTAAATTTTGCTTGTGCCATTTTAGTCATATTTTAAGCTTTGTTTTTAAAACTTTCTCGCGTTTTTAAATTTGTTTTTATATCCAAATACTGTTCGTATTTGTCATTATTGGTGTTTTTAATATTTTCAATTTTTTTTAAAACATGTTTAATCATATAAATTGTTTTCATATTTTTTACAAATTTAGATTTTTTTCTAATTTTCTAATGTTTAAAATTGTTCTTATATTTGTTTTAATATTGTTGTCCTATATTGTTTTTTAATATTTGGAATTGATTTTTTAAAATTTGTTTTTAAGCTTTAATATATAAAACAAGCTTCTTAGTTTTTGATTTTTTTAATACGTCAAACACTTTTCTTACTTGTCCTTGAGCTCCACTAAAAAAAATGCTGGATTTATGCTCGCATGCAACAGATACGTGCCTGGACGCGGTGGCGCCAGCAACTCCGGCAGTTCCAACAGCCAACAGACCGGGTCCGGAGGCAGAGGATCTTCTTTTAACGGGAACAATATGGCGAATAAATTTATGGATGCCGTCAACAAGAGAGGTTTTTTCCGCAAATTTTTAATTTTTTAAGTATATATAAGTATATAGTAGTAGTAGTCCTTCTTTATTGTTAATCAAAATTCAATGGTGAACATTGTTTTTCATTTGACAATATAAAACTATGTTATATACTATATATATATTGTGCAAAAATAATGTTCAAACATCTAAATTTCATACTCTAAAAAGGCGGTTTGCGGGACGACATTCTGGAGTACTTTGTCAATGACTACCGCCAGCGTCATGGCGTTCCTAGTATCAGAGTGGACGCCAGGGTAAGTGATTATATCAAATTCGCAAAATTCCTTTGTCTAACATCTATCCTTTCCCACATAAATATATACACGCCACTCTGTCTATAGCCGTTAACCGTAAATCAGCTAATTTTAGCCGTATTAGCAAATATCCCTTATGGAGCACAAATTTGTATATAAAAAATTGTAAAAATTTTTGAGGGACATTTAAGACCACTATGCGATATACGCAGATAATCACTGAAAATTAATCCTGCATAAAGATAATCGACTATAAAGAAATCCTTTATAAAGATAATGGACAATATTTTGGGGGAAATTTCTACAGCTAAAACTAAAGGCTTTAAAGTGCGCCGACCAGTACGCCATAAGCAAGGTGGTGGTGAACAATTCCGTGACGGCAATGGACGCCTTGGCCAGCATCAACAACTACTATTGTGACGAGCTAAATGTCCTGGATGCAGTGGATTATCCCTATACCGGCGGAAATACGGCGGCGGACATGGTAGAGATGCTTAACAGGTGGTACAAGGAGCGCCATGGCACTCGGTGTCCCATCACAAATGAAAGAATCGCGCCCTACAATTACCAGACGCCCAACATGACGTCAATTGGCTACTTCGACCATTTCACGCAACTGGTCTGGAAGGGGACGACCAAGATGGCGTGTGCCGTGAGTAGCACCCCAAATTTGGCGGAGGTGACGCCGGACGTGCCCATTGCCACGACCACGGCTTCTCCTCAAGAGCCACGGATGAGGAATCCCGGCCATTATGTCACTGTCTGCCTATTCTCGCCACCCCTTTTGGCACCAAAGCCCAGTTATTACAAGGAGAATGTCCCATGTCCAACGGATCCGAATTATATGTAGATGTTTTACTGCAGAAAAATCATTTGTGACGTAAAATTATATAAAATAAAATTAGTAAAACGGTAAAATTATATACATATTCATAGTATCTATTCTGCTGTAAAGACGTTCGTAGCAGTTCATAACAATTCTTGGCAGTAATAAAATGTAATACAGAAACGATTCAAATTGTTTATTAAAAATGTTTAAATAAAAACGCAATATGTGCTACAACATTAGCCACGCAACAGTTTTGCAAGTGCTGCCATCTTCATATGTTTTAAAGGAAGTGCAAAATAAAATTTTGTAAACGCAACGTAAACAGTAAAAACCTGTAGAATGCATTATACTTTTCCATATGTTGGCTTGGACAACTAAAAAATTTTGACCTTTTGCCACGCGCTAATTTTTTTTGAAAAATAACCGCATTTTGTATATGCTAAAATTACTATCTGTATATATGTAAGACTCAGGTTTCTGTATTGGATTTCGCAGATTTCAAGCAGAGCTATCTATAACAGCGTCCAAGGGAACCCAATATTTTGCTGTTATAAAAGGAATGCTGCTATGGAGAACACGAATAATATGTATTCCATGTACAGGGTGCGGCGAATTTCCTGACGTTATTCAGAACATGCTGTTATAAGGGGTGCTGTTATGGAGAGACTCCACTGTAATTGATTTAAAATTTATTAAAATAAATGTACCCTGAAATGTTTCTTTTTAAAGAGAAATTTGACGTTTATTACGCTAATGCTCAAATGAGACTTTTAGGGCACAACTAATTTATTAGCAATGAAACCCAAATGTCATAATTTGCCAATCGTGATTTCTAGTGGACAATAATGAAATGTGGGATTCAATGGTTGAATCGACTCGGGCACAATTTGATAGAATCATAATACATAGATTTAAACGTACAATAATTATGCTTCAAATGCTTTGTTCATACTTAAATTAATAATAAGTACAATCAAAAAATCAAAAGCCACTTTTCACTCAACAGTATATGTATTAAGCAATTTAAATCTAATTCATCCGGTCCTCTATATTTCCAATATTGGCTTGTGGACACTATTCATCCAATTATTTCATTCCGTTAATTCGCATTTCAATATAATGCATGGCATAGCTCGCGGTCATAATTTTGGCATCCTGGGAAATGCATTAATCTCCATCCGTGAATATTTTCATTTTAAATACTTTATGAACACAGAGAAAACAATTCTGGCTGTAAAAATGTTTTTGTTCATTTAAAAAAAAATTATGTAATTCGGCTATAGACAAAAGTGAATTCTTTTAGAATATTTCCCTGAAATTCAGGCGTTTAATTAAATCATTGAGGGAATACGAAATCAAGATATTGTATAACACAAATGTATCTACAAAAACTCGAGGAACAATTTTTATAGTGACTATGATATGTGCATATGTGTAACTTTTTGAATGTTCACAATGTGGCACACAGAGATAAACAAAATCTCTCTTTAAAATTTATTCTGTTTTGGTATGTAGATGTATATACATATGCAAAACATATCCTGGCAAAACTATCTTTTGCACAATGTAAATGTATGAATATCTCAGCCAAACCTTAACTCAGTTTCCAGTTGCTTTCAATGGGAGACGATCATGTCGGGAATAAAATCACCTTGTGAATTACGGATTCCACTGCAAATGATCGCATTTGATCCTCCATGTGCAACATGGTGTAAATGCGAGCAAAAATCCCACTAGCGTTGTACAACTTGTGGGAATTCTCTGGGAAGAATTTAGACCGGAGCGTGGGAAGCATACATACGATATAATTTGGCTTCATAATTAAATGATAGGCCTCAACTATGAGCTGCCGAATTGTATGAATTGCTGCTACACAAAAAAAGGCTTTACTGCAAAATATACACGACACGTTTGTGTGTACATATACACCCAGGATTTTATTCCAGCACAAACGTAAATTAAAGATCGCATCTAGCTCCAACGGATTCAATTAAATCCAGATTATAACCAGATACATTAAAATGAGAGGAAATATGTCTTTTGCTTCACATAAACGCTTCAATTCTCTTGCACGTTCTGTCTATTCATCTGTGGAATTTCGGGATAGGACAGAGCGCTGGAGAGGCAGTTGGAAATGGCTGCAGCGGTTGCATGGATAAACTTGTAAATCAAAAATATTATTCAAGGAGTATGTAAGGACAAGGACATTGAAATGTGGGTACGTAAACTTTTTGTCATAAATAATTTCTACGGTTTTTGTATTTGCATTTTGAATATAGGTTTCCGTGACTTATTAGCAGGAACAGATCAATATAAATTATTCACAAATATTTCCCAATGTATTATGTTTACCAAAGCAAGTACTAAATTTATAACCAAATTTATTACCAAAGTAATTAATAAATTTATAACCAATTTTGTTACCGAAGAAATAACTAAATTTGTAAGCAAATATATTACAAAAGTAATTCCTAAATTTGTAAGCAAATGTATTACAAAAATAATTCCTAAATTTGTAAGCAAATGTATTACAAAAATAATTACTAAAAGAAGCAAATTTATTATCAAAGTAATTACTAAAAGAAGCAAATTTATTATCAAAGTAATTACTAAAAGAAGCAAATTTATTATCAAATTAATTACTAAATTTATAAACAAATTTATAACCAAAGTAATTACTGAATTTATAAGCAGATTTATTACCAAAGTAATGGCTAAATTTACTTAAGCAAATTTATTACCAAAGTAATTACTAATATATTTAAAAGCAAATTATTACAAAATGTTTAATTCAGGAAGTCCTCATAATGGTTGCTAGCACCGTGATTATCCTTACATCGTGGCCCACAGCAGAAAATGGACCGAATTGGCCCTCAGAGAAAATTCTATTCACCAATGTAACCACGCAGGCATTCATCAGACGTGAAGTAGAACAGTACGTGAAGCTTCCTTCCGGAATATATCAGTACAGCAGTTTGGGCAGCCTCAACGAAACGGTAAAGACCAGCACCACATTTTGACCATTAAAACTAATATCCCAACATAATGTGTAACTAATAAAATTTTCAAAAGAACCAATAAAAAGCATTTGTGTTTCCCCGCGTGTGCCTAACCAAGATATTTCTGCCTAATGGAGAGGACATGGACACGTGGGTGGCACCACATGGCATTGCAAAGACTTGTCCATATTACTTTTCTGGGTATGATTTTCAGGAACGTCCAGGTAAGATGACGAAGCTGTGAGATTTTTGCTGCTTATTTCTATTTACCAGGACAAATTAAAATGGGATGTTTCTGATTTGCTTTTCGCCGTCAGTGTGGTTTGTCGATATGGGTCGGTGTACCTCCAGGAATTTTATTAAAGAGGGATTTGAGGAGGATTTTCAGTATTTTTGCATCCAGTTCATGCATTTGATCACCAAAAGCATTCGCAAGAGGTTTGCATAGTACACAGAAATATTTATATGAATAAGCTAACACAGTATGACAGTATACTAAATTCTAGGAAATTTTCTAATGGAATAATTATTGTTAATCTTTTAAATTTTTAAAGAAGTACTTATTACTATTAATCTTTAAAAATTTTAAAAGGAATAATAATTATACATCTTTTAAAGTTTTAATGAAATAATAATTATACATCTTTTAAAGTTTTAATGGAATAATAATTATACATCTTTTAAAGTTTTAATGGAATAATAATCATAAATTTTGTAAATTTTATACGGAAATAGTTATTATTAATCTTTTAAAATTTTAAAGGAATAAGAATTATTAATCGTTAAGGAATAATTGTTATTAATATTTTAAATTTTTGTAGGAATAATTTACTATAGATATTTTAAATTGAAAATAATTACGTATTTATAATGATTCGATCACGAAATTTAATTGGTTGAAGATAAAAATGTATTTCTGTGCAGGAATCATAAATTTAGCCATGTGAAAACCGCCACCACCATTTTTGAAATGAAGAATGTCACCATTGGCTACTTGGGAAATCTTGGAAGTAAAGCCGCGCGTTTTTTAAAAAATTGAGTGTCTAATTTTGAACAATTAAACTCTTTATTCAAAAATTTTTAAATGTTCCAACACGTATTGTTTCTAATGCACGAGTTTGTTTTTTTTAATTATTTTAATTATTATAATTTATTTTATTAAATATTTATTTTATTAAAAGCTTTAAGGTACTTCCTGGAGTTCACGCGGGAGTACAATAACTACGGCCTGAATCACACGGAGGAGTTCATCCTAATTAACAGTATGCTTTTCATCTTGCACAACAAAATTATAAATTTTAGAATATCCGACCATTTGCAACAATATCAGAATCTTTCATTTAAAAGACAATTAATGAAATACTATTTGTATATGCAGTGAATTTTTCCGCACGAGCCGCTTTTAATGCATTGAAGCCCCTCCTGGGCGCCGCCGGGCGGAAGTTGAAGGCTTGGGGAACAATTAAACATCTTTGGATACCTCGATTGTTGCGGAGGTTCCCCAAAAAATACCTCCCACCAGCATATGGAGGAAGCAAGGACTTTAGTCCAATAGAGATCCATGGAGAATTTTTTGGCGGCAGTACTTGACCTAATTTTGACCTATACTAAAGGAATTAATAATTAATTAATATTCATGTCTCCAAGTCAAATTGTCAAAATCACTTCCCCAAACCGTAAATGCAAGAGATTTATTCTCTATGAATATCTTTATGATTAAATGTAACAATTATCGGTATATGCAAATGCAATTTGTTACCTCAAGTGGAAGTGTTGAAAACCAGGTACAGTGGACTCTCGCTATAACAACCCTGAAGGGAAGGACAAAAATGGTTGTTATATCGAAAAGTTGTTATATGGAACATTTAGTATGTACACTGCATATTTAAAAAAAAAAAAAACCTGGGGTTTATACTCCGATATACCGTATGGTCTGACAGAGTGTTTCCCTTTATTCTCTCGGTTTGTGCATTTT
>JAQGBT010000490.1:0-50920 GCA_034698585.1 Disparrhopalites patrizii
GAGGGGGCGGGGGTTCTTCCGGTAAAGCCCGCTTTTTCTTCTCATGATGACGATGGGAGGGTTGGGAATGCTTCTCCGTGTTGTACCTGTAATGTTGGAGGTCATATGGGAAGGGCGGGGAGTGACCCGCCGCTGAGGGCGGGGCTTGAATCACCGGCGTCTGGAAGGTGGAGACGTTCGTGGTGTACCGGAGATTACTGTGATAATGATCCGGGTACAAGGGCCTTTGATTGGAGGATACCCCTACAGCACTCTCCTTATTGCTCTCCTTATTCTTCCGGGATGAATACGTCTTCTTCTTGGAACTTGGATGCCCTCCCGTGCTCTCCACTTGGACATTATAGACGAAAGGGTTGTAGGGATTATTGCCCCCAGAAGAGGACTTCCCGTGCTTCCCCGTATCAGAAGGACTGTAGTTGTAGTGGGACACGCTCGTGGGGGATTGGTTGAGGTAGCCCGGATTAGGGGGCATGGGATTGGCGTTGGGTGGGGGAGGGGCGAAGGGGAAAGGAGCAAATGGGTAGGGGTAGCCACCCTGGAAAGGGAAGGGAGGAACTTGTGGGGGGTAATTGGGGGGGTAAGGGTATCCTTGGTAGCCCGGTGGGATGGGTGGGTAGCCTGGGGCGGGTATTGGAGGGTTTCCGTATCCTGGAGGAACTTCTCCCGGTTGGGATGTTGAAGGAAGAGGTGGATACCCGGGGATGGCGGATGGCACGGGAGGTGGATAGGGATTCCCTCCAGGAGGTTGTCCAGCGGTTGGATAGGATTGAGCAGATGGGTAGGAGGGTAGGACTGATGGGGAAAAAGTTGGTCCTTGAGAGGCTGAGGATTGTTGTTGAAAGGGCTTTGGGGGCAAAGGCCCGGGGGGTTGATGGTGATGATGATGTTTTTTCTTCACCGGATTACTTTCTCCTCCGTGATTGTTCCAGGAATTGTTGTTGGATTGCCCATTTCCAGAATACCCTTTGCTCTGCTCGTAGTCATTGTCGTGCTGGGAGAAGGGGATATTTTTAGTGACACGATTCAACTCATTAATTTCCCTTTGAAGCTGCCCTTTAAAACGATCTCGCTTGGGTCCGACATTCTCAAAATCCTCCTCCTCTCGGTACCTCCCGTTGCGGGAGGATTGCTTCTTGGTGTCACTTTTCCCACTTTTACTACTGGGATTAACCCCGTTATTCCATGGCTTTGGATATGGTCGGCTTCGGATATGGTCTCGGATAGTAGTGTCCACATGCAGGCCATCGATGGTCTCCTGATCGTTGATGTACCGATTGGTACGTTTCAATTTGTACGACTTGGCTGCTGGTTTTGGCATTTGATTCTACCCCTATAATTGTACATGGACGCTGGCCAACTCCTCCCCGTTCCTTCCGCACAATTATCAGTCCAGCTGGTCATTCTTTCCATTAGCAAGCCTGGAAAACACATTTTTAATTCGTTTCGCCTGGAAAACACAGTTTTAATTCGTTTCGCCTGGAAACCACATTTTTAATTTAAAAAAATAATAAACCTTTACATTTTTTCAATGGGCAAGATTCCCCGTACTCTATGGTCCTTGGAATCTCTCCTCTCGCGCCTGGGATGGATCCCTCCTCCTGACCTTCCCCTGCGCGCATATGTCCCTGGGTCATAAGCGCTCAACAATGACGAGGAGGAAGTAGTGCCGCTCGCACCACTTCACGTCCTTTTCTCCTCGACCCGATCGGGGTAATAGGATGCGCAGGGTTTTCGGCGCCTCTCACAATCCCCGGCGGTGTAGTAATTGCGTGCATAATTTCTGGAGCCAGCGGGGAAACTAGCCAGGTTAGAAAGACGTGCCACCCTGTGACCCTGGTCAATTATACGATTGCTAATTTACGGACCAACCATTTCCATAGCTTTTAATCCCATTTTAACCTCCTACAATCCTACGCTACAAAAGTTCTTCCCAATTGCCAATAACATCGAACGTGGAAATTTTGTATTTTTTTTAAATTATTTTAGCTCTTGCTCTTACTATTACTACATTATTTTGCTACATTAACATAATCAATTTATTAATGGATTAAGATTAAACGCAAGTACACATACATTGTAATAAAATAATAATCAATCGTAACGTATGTATTATTTACGTATTTACAATTTCAAACGTTCAGCCAATTAGCTATTAGTGAGCTAATTGTTCCTTGTGCATAAATTACAAACCTTCCGACTGAAGTACGTTGAACGTTGCTATTGATAAATATGATCATTTATCGTCGTTAAGGTATCAATATTTCTGAATTTCTTTATTCGCGAACACTGAATGAAGTAGCAATAGCGACCGAATACCGAATAGAAAATTATTTCTGTTGAAAGTTGAAATCAAAACATCTAGCCTTAATATAACAGACATCTCGTAAATTTTTCTGCAATGTGTACAATACATATGGACGCAGGACGCACAGCTGATGTCAGCCATTTGCGCTTGTAATTTGTAATTGCGTGTAGTTTCAATTGTTTGTCTTTACTCTTTACGTCTCTACTTTGCTGTTCAGTTTATTTTTTATTATAATTCCGGTCGGGTTGGTCGACCGCTCGCACCAGCAGATGTAGACTATGATTTCCTTTGAAAACTATAGACAAAAATATTTTTAAAAATACCATCTAAGCCAAGCCTTAGTAATGACAAATGACCTAGCTTCCTGTTGTATACATAGCCTATTACATAATATGTTATGTACAATGTACATACATCCTACAAACTGCAGTACAAGGACAAGGCAATAGGCAATCATTTCCTTTCCTTAACGCTTTTATGCACATTTTTTACTAGGAAAATTACGAATTATTTTTAAGAATACAAAAAAGAACACCAGTGACTTCAGTGAATAAAAACCAAAGAAAAGGTGCCTGAAAAGAGCTACTACCAATAATTACCACTGACCACGTTACTACTTACTACCATCATTTTACTGAGAATTTGAAAAAAGTGTGATATCTGAAAATTGTGTGATATTAGCCAAAAGTTGGATCAGTTTGGACGTGTAGTTTTTAATTCTACGGAAATCCAGAATTTAAACCTGCCACCAAATGATTCCTGAAGAATTGCTTCCCCAGATTATTCTGCAGGAAGTGTTTCACCAGACATGAATAACCTTGGAAGTCCAATCCCCGACAATAGGACAAGTCCGAGACGACGGAACACATTTTTTGATTACCATGTCCCACCACCCTCAAGCTCCTCCACACCCTCCTTGCCGCCACCACCGGCGGCGGAAGAGAAATCTCATCAGAAGAGAAGAAGCATTTTCACTCTTTCCGGTTCCCTCCCCACGAAGCCGAGTCCCAACTCCCGGAAGAAAAGTCAAGAGCTCCTCAATATTGTGACGGAAGTGCAGGCAATGAACATCTCCCCCGGGAATAATACCAGTTCCAATAATACCAATAACAACAAAAGCACCAGTAGTATTAGCGTCAATGGCCGTTCCCAAAATTCCGATGATCAAGCTAAAGAATCGGGATACTACCGACTACTCCAAGCGGAGAAAAACAGTAATAATCTCAATACCGGAGTTCCCGGAAGTCCCCCGAGTCGGTCCTTGCCCAGTAGTATCCTGGAGGACTCGTTTATCCTCACTCCCCCACCCACCCCGGATCCGAAACAGCCCTTGGAGGACTCCCCGGGAGCGGGGGGAAAGACACGTCAGAGGCATGGATCATTAGAGAATCTCCATCGACCCAAAAATCACCGGTCCGTGACCAATCCGAACTCCATGAAAAAGCGGAGGGCCAACAAGGATTCGGACGGCGATAACAGCTCCACCAGCGGGTCGGCGCGGAGTCGGAAAGCATCCAGTAGTAGTCGGATTGCTCGGAGCTGTGGGAAATTGCCGGCCAACAGCTCCAGTGCCTCATCCAAGGACAGTCGAAAAGTTCTCAAGTCCCGGGCTGCCACGGCTTTTGCTTTGGGAGCAGTGAGGAAATTGAGCACGCAAGTCACCAAACTGGAGGAGGAGAATGAGGTGAAAAAACGGGAGTCTGCCGCCCGGATGATACTCCACACGATGCTCCTCAATACTTGGAGGCAGTGCGTGAAGCAAAATGAGAAATTTGTCAAGGACAATTGCATGCATTTGAGAACGGTATTGAATTGATTTAATACATATTTTTTATACATTATAAATTCTAATATAATTTTTGTATGTTCTAATAATCATGTTTTCATATGCTTAATAATGGAATAATAATAATTGAGTGTGTATAAATACCAATTATATTTACTCATTGACAAAGATCGAGAATATGTGTCTCCAACTCCGCGTGATCCGACAAATGCACAGAGAAGAAAAGGACAAATCCCAGACGAGAAGTGTGCAAGTGAGTAGTTTAGCCATTCAAATCTCGGATCTCAAGGCCGAACGAGATAAAATCCAAAGTGTAAGTTTACTTTTCTTCCAGTTTATGTCTTTTTATATTTTGTATAAGAATCCAATTAAATGTGTTCAAGAAGAAAAAAGAGCAATTACACTCACTTTTGCCCAAATTATCATGAAACAAAACAAAGGTCAGATCTCACAATTTAAATGTTCTTGATGTCCACGAAATAATAGGGAGCAAATAAAATATATTCATAAAAGAGAAAACCCGACAAAACGAATAAAAATAATATAAAAGAGAAGCTTTTTGGCATTTTTTAGTATCATTCACAAAAAGATGGCGTCTAACCCGCCGGACTAATACCCTTTTACAAATGGAATAACCGATTTTTCTTTTACCATGCTCAGGAACTGGAAAACGTGGAGAATGAGTTGAATCAATGTCAATTGTACGTGGAATCCTTGAATAACACAAATGAAGATTTGCAAAAGTCGAACAACAAACTGCAAAAATCCATTGCTTTGCTTGAGAAGGAAAAACAGGAAGAAATGAAGAAAGTGTCCCGGTTGGAAATGGACCAAATAAGACTACAGGATATGGTGCATTTCCTTTTCCTAAATGCATTTTTATTTTATTTTATTTTATTTTATTTTAAATACATTTTTAATGAATCTTCATTGCTAAAGTAATTCTATTGGGAAATGTATAGATAACTGAGCTCAAGCAACAGTTCCAAGAGGAAACCCGTCAACGAGTTCGCTGGCAGGAAGATGCGAGAGGAAAAGACTCGGAGATTTTCTCCCTCAAATCCGAGATTGAGACCAAAGACAAACAAATTAATAAGTTACGAAATTCTTACCAGGAAATTCAAGAGGAAGTGGATCACCATCAGAAGTATATGGCCTATCATTTTGGCTTCATTTTGGCTTTTTTCTAGATATATTAAAAATCTAAAAAAAAATGCATATGTTTTGGTACAGCGCAAAATTGAAGCTACAGAAGGAAAAACTGAAACTAAGAGAGCAGTTGGAATCTGCCCATGGGGAAGTACGACTTTTAAATCAGAAACTGGTGAAATCCGAGGAGGAAGTTGAGCATCAAACCCAACGTTGTGGGGACATCCAAATTGCCGTGACTCAGCACGAGTAAAATGCATCTTTCTAGATTA
The DNA here is from genome assembly GCA_034698585.1 of Disparrhopalites patrizii. Classification (NCBI taxonomy): domain Eukaryota; kingdom Metazoa; phylum Arthropoda; class Collembola; order Symphypleona; family Sminthuridae; genus Disparrhopalites; species Disparrhopalites patrizii. Next base: position 5,513 of record JAQGBT010000490.1, read on the forward strand.
TCTTTTTTTTTTTGGAAACAGATGAAAATGAATTTTGAAAAACATTATTTTTTGCTTTTTCTAATTGTATAGGCAAGTCATAAAGGAAATCCGGTCCAACATCTACATGTACGCTTCGGAAGGAATTGCCCGGCGGAGGAAATGGGCGAATGCCTTCCATTACCTCGTCTTCCCCTTCGACGTGGTGCGTGTGATCTTGGATCTACCAAAGGAATCCTCGTATGCCGTGGACCTCGGCAAGATAAATGCAGAGTGCAAGCTTAGAGATGAATCATAATTACATTTTTATTATCATTGTTATTATGTACTTCAAATTATCATCATCATCCCACCAATGTCATAAAAAACGTCGAGTTTTCTCATAATAATATGTATATAAACGTATTGTATATATATAACCCAGAAAACATCAGTTTTGTTTTTTTTTTCTCCTTTTCTTTTCAGTATTAACCTTTACTCCCATGTGAATGTGAACGTATTCCATAATCAAGACGTGTGAAGCAATTATTATTTTTAATGTTTGACAAGTGTAACGACATGACAAGGTACAGGTATTGCATTTAGGAGTAATAAAAAAATGCAAGATAACAGTTATGTATACACGTCTATGCAAGATGCAATGCTGTGCTAATAAATTCTTCCTTCCGGAGGTTAAAAAGCATGAGAAATGTGTGGGAATCTTGAAAGTCTTGAACTGAAATCCAGTCAGTAAAGGGTTAATGGTGGGCCATCAATCCGTAAAACGTATAGCTCGATGCGTTATAAGGCGTATTGCAGATTCACATTCACAGCTGTGGAAAAAAGGAGTAGGAATTATTGCAATTATAAATCCCTTTGTTTACAAGACTTTCCTTCTGCCTGTGACTGATGAATGCCCAACATTGGCCATAAAAGTACAGTGAATGTTTCGCACAATCAATTGTCTTTTCAGGGGGATGTTATATTTTTTAAATGCTAAACATCAGTAATTATTATTATTACTGAGTAATTGACTCAGTAATTTTTCTGAATTTTGCCGGCTCTTTAGTGGGTCAAGGGCTCAGTAAAGTGAGGAACTTTAATTCTGGGAATGAATCTCTTGGAAACAAATACGAGTATTGAACAAAGTAATAAGGAATACACGAGAGCAATACGGAGGGATTAGGTTGTAACTTTAATATTTGATATCACCCACAATCAGATTTCTCCCGGGTCATGTTCCACAATTAACTTTTGTATACCAGATGTGTTCGTGAACAATACTGTCTCCTTTTTGGGGCCGTCATTGTTGCACAAATTGCATCAAGACGATTAAGTACGTTGTGACTTGAGTAAATATCTGTAAAGGAAATTAGCAGGAGGTTAATTTAACAGGACAATAATATGTACAAGGATTCGATTGTTGCAGTATGGTACAGTATACATAAGTTGGTACAGATAGCTATATGTATAGTTAGATTAACATAATAATAATGTCTTAATACGCATAGGTATGTATGTATGTAATATGTTAAAAAAAATTGCTCACACTCAGAAGCAGGGACCGATTAAGGACCACACAATTCCCGTAGCTCACTTGGATTGGATTCTGGTAGAGGAGATTATGAGTGAATTGAAGCTAACAAAACCAAAATTATTATGCATTTTCGACTGTAAGCAAATGTAATTTATGTAAGCACTGACATATTGAACATGGAAAATGGAAACTTCAGAAAAGTATTTAGAAAAAAAATTAATTTCTATAAAAATAAGAGAGTCCGCACAAGGCACAACCTTCTTTCATTACTTGCTAATTTCGTATGAATTATTTCTTATGGTTATCTTAAGTGGCGTAGGCTAATATTTAATTACCTGCTGAAAAGTAGCGACGTCTGCTGTATTCACCTCAATTTGTGCAATCTCATCCACCAGCACAGCTTCCTACGAAAGATCCAGATCAAGCATTAACTTTGAGCACAGCATATATGGTGAATTTGAATCAAAGCAACATACTGAATTCATAACGTTTTCCGCTGCCCGAATTTTGAAGATGAGCCGAAATGCGAGAAGCATCACGCTCATGGTCCACATTATGCTAGTTCTTCGAGTTTGAGGGTTGGATGATGGCAATTTTATCAGGACAAAGACGGTTAGGGTGATTTTCAGGATACAACGAAAGACAAAGACAAGTTGAGTGGGAGTCTGGAATTGACATGCGATGTCACATTGCTTTCTTGCCATTTCAATCAGCTTCCGCCATTCTTTCAGCTTATCGGCCGTGATTACGTCCACAGTGCGCCAGGATTCCATTCGACATTTAATCTGCAAAAAAAAAAAAAAGTAGCTCTTAAAAATAATTAGGATCTCTTAAGAACCTGGATTGACTATTCCCTTAGTTGCAAAATGCTATCGGAAAATCCGTAACCTTTTGGAATGCGTTCGCCATACTTTGTAGGATAAGGAGCTGAAGGACATCGTCACTGACGTCGCATACCACCAGTTGAGTAATAATGTTTAAATGGAACAGGATCTTCAGCCAAGCTCCTTCCCCTTGAATCACATCCTTCCTAAACCAAAGCTGGGCAAAGCCGGTAAGGCTGGGTATGACGGCCACCAGAAAAATGTAGAAGCTGGAGCGTCTTATTTGGAAAAAATAAAGGTTAACAAATTTTGCTTGAGTGTTCTCCCTCCATAAAAGGCGTCCATTTTGGAAGGGCCAGCAAGCATCCAATCGCCGGTCGAAAACTATCCAATTGTTGAGGAACTTTTGAAGAATCTTCACGTTGTACCAGCCAGCGAGTACTCGCCAAATCCCATTCACAACAGGAACCAACATCGTGACAGGAAGGGCCACCAGAAGAACGGATAAGCTTGAGCGGTTCACAGTTGGGTCGACTTTCAAAGATTCTTCAAGCTTCTTCATCGATCCTTCATTCCTTTGAATCCACATACAAATTGTTACTTTAGAAGTTTAGATTTACCAAAAAACCATTAGTGACTACGTTCCCGATATTTTTACTGAGCTTCGTATTCATACCCATTTGGCCAGTACAATAAATGATGGTGGAAGGCAGACTCGCTTCCGTACATTATCCAAAATAAGATGGCCCAGAGGCCGCTCAGAGCACTCAGGAATGTCCAAATATTTATGAGATTGGAGACGTACATTCCATTTTCGAAGGATAAGGGACAGTTGCCAAAGCATTTGGCTGCGGAAATTGCCACACGAAGTTCCCATCCTGCTAGTTTTTCTTCCGCTTTCTCCCAGGGATTCTTATCAGGCTTTCCCAATCCTAATTTGGCCGGCCAATTGTCTGGAAGAACCTTCATCTTTCCCCTTGGCCTTTAACCACTCTAATGGTAACTTATCCTATACGGGTTTGTCTCATATTTTTCATGTCTGGATTTGTCGGCATGACGTCACGGGTAAAACATATTTACATTTGGGGAAGGATAGGGTAGCGCCTATTTGCCCCAAATAATACACTTTTGACACTATATTATGCATTCTACGGAAAGTGGCTCTTTTTCCGGTACTAGTATACATATTTGCCCTGGTACAATAAGCAGTCATACACATGGAATATATCCAATGAAATAATTGATCTAAGGTGAAGTTGCAAACAAGATTTTGGATTCAATTGTAGAAGACGTCGATTATTTTTTCGCAAATAAATGTGCACCATATTATGGACAAGAAAACAGAGTCAAGGATGAGGATAAAAGTCAATATTTTGGATCACACACTTTGTCAACTATGTTTTCGTTCGTAAATGTATTCATGTACTGTCAAGGGGTACAAGTCTAATGGTAAAAAAAATTATTCTTTAAACCATCTAAACATAGGTGGTCGTGGCCTTTTCTGATTAAACACGCCCCCCAGAACTTTCCGACACCGTCCGTGGATTAAAGCAAAATTTGGTCTGCAGCGCCGTTGATTGACAGCAGCCACAACTCGTGGCATTGCAGTGACCTGCATGGCTGGAGTGTAATAGTAATACTCCAAATCCTCCGGGTAATCTTCCTCGTAGGAACTGAATTCCGGGTAAAATCCTGGACAAATTGTCAGGGGAATGATAAATAATGTCGGGACAGGCCAATAAATCTCTTGGCGGGAAAAGGCAACCGTGATTGCCATTGCCAGGATGGCTAACGTACCAATGTTTGACATAGCGAATTGAAATGTGTTTGAAGAAACAAAATGTAAATAGATATTTCACACAGAAATTCCTTCACAGGAAAATGTATTGTAATTAGAATTGTTCTTGCACTGGCAATGTACACAAAATAAACCCAACTTTGGACCCAAAGCAATATATGGGAATTCACTCGGTCGATGAAGGGGAACAAATGAGCCCAAAATCCTTCTGATAAATTCCAGGCAATCAGCCGTTTCCCCTGAATTTTAATCTAGATAATTTCCTAGCCTCAATCAACGTCACACCTGAAACAATGGGCAACCGGTAATAATCACATGGGGTTATCAACCTACCTGTAGGCGGGGGATAAATGTGGACATTACATTATATGAAATAAAAAAAAACCAGTAATTCTACTCACGTCTTTTGATTCCTATAAAATCTCACACACGTCAACTATTACTTTTCCTTTTGCCGAAGTCGAGAAGGAAACAAAGGGATAATAAACCTCTGTCAACACTTGGCTAATGGGCACCAAATCTTCGATCCGGTCATTAAAGCCCGCCGGTAAACCGGAGTACAATAAACGAAGACTACAAAAGACAGTGAGTAGGAGTCATTATGTGCACGTTACCGTGCTACCACGATAATATACATATATATACATAATATACAACAATCAAAAGCAAATACGTTTCTTCTATTGTTCGAGAGGGAATTTTTCATCTCACTAACTAGACAGATTTTTTTCTGGACCTCTTAAACCTCCCTCAACTTGCGCTTAAATTCCATAAAAATATTTTTTATTAGGTTCATAACCTGGATGCATACATGTGTAATGAGAAATGTTTCATTTTTTTGTTCAGAAATGAAATTATTCAGATGGTGATGATCTCTTTTTTATTATAGTAAGTGTCATTATCAGCGTCACAAAACAGTTTAAAAGACCATTTGTTCCCCCAAGGTATAACTCGTATAGATATACAAAGAATTCAAACGTAATACACATGTCCAACATATAACAATTGGTCTAATTACAAAGTAACTTTATGCAGAATGCAGCAAGTCTATTTAAAATAATTTATTTCGGTTAGTCACAAGCCTCGGTTTGGGCATTTTCCCCCGGATTTGCACATGCATTTGTAATCGCATTCAAGTGAAAACGTGCTGCAACTTGAAGGTCAAAATTCTCTTCCATTATTTTCCTTTTAGAGTAGAATTATTTATTTTCCAAAAATGCGGTGATACCACCGAGTCTTCCCCTCCCCTTCCTTAGCGGCTTTGAGAAGGAAGTCCATCCGGGGGATGATCTTGCCCGGGCTGTGTAGCAAGACATGATCCAGTCGTAAAATACTCCCTTTCTTAGCATCGGCAATGTCAAAGAGGACATTGTAGATCCCATCCATGTCCACCCGAGGAGCCAAAGTGACCACACATGTGCTTCCCTCCGTTTCCGGCTCCGCTGAAACCTGATACTGACACGTGACCCGGATTCTCCCATGTGTTTCCTCCACCACCAAGACGTTGACCAATTGATTTCCTTCCACAGCCAACTTATACGGGGGAGAATCCCCACAAACCCCGAATTCCTTGTGATTCACCGACATGGTCAACTCATTGTCCACATACAAATAAAACCTGCTACTGGTGTAATCATACACATTGAAATTGTCCATGAAGAAATCATGGGGTGAGGCAAATGTACAAGCCCCAAGCAAGGGTCCTTCCTCCGGGAGGAAATGTACAATAGTACAGCTCTGGAATAACTTTGCAACGACCATTTGAAAGAGATTATTTTTCCCGGGAGACACACAAGCCACTTTCCTCATTTTTGCAATGGGACAGTTCCCCCCGGCTAGGACTTGCTGGGTGGCTTGTCTGTAGGCAGTAAGGACGGCGCTGAAAGCTTTACTCATCTTCTTGTCATCCGTGTTGGTAGCGAGGAGAGAGTGATCTCTCTCGAAATCATCCCCTTGAGTATTGCTGGAGCTGTAAAAGGCCAACGTTTTTATGGCTCCCGGATGGATATCCAGAATTGCCATGGTAAAGGATCTGACCAAGGAATGAACGACCAATATTATATTCCGGGACGTTTGGGAAAATTCTTGCTCCTGCTTGCTCGTGTATGAAATGATGGTGGTGAGGGGGGATGAGAGAAGCCGAATATATTTCAAACCCACCATCCTCACTGCCATGAGGATCCTCTCCTTCTCGTAGCTGGAACAAGAGAATCCCGTCGTAATTATTATTTGACCAAATGGAAGGTTCTCCTGATTGGGTATCCGGCTTAGGAGCTGGCTAAAATAAAGTCCAATGATTTCCTCTGTCGTTATGGTTGCCGCAAAGGACCCCAATGTGAGGAGGTGACTCGCCCCATTCTCGGACTTGATCAGTTCGTGGAGTTGAAATTGAAGTTGGGGATTGGAGGAGGTCCTCACTTTATCCCCAATGAGGACCTGATTCTCCAAAAAACCAATGTCCAAGGACTCGGACAATAATATTTTCAGGGCATAAGTCTTGGGATCGATCATGGCCACGGCAATGGTCGTCTCATCGATGTACATGCCCAGGTTGAGGGTCGGTCCGGAGGAATTGGGTCGAGGTGGATGTCGAGGCAAGGTCGTAAAAACCAGAGGGGCTTGGTCATCTTGAGAAAATAGACGGACACTGAGAAGTTCCTTTAGGGATTGATCCAGCTTGTACTCCAATTCGTGGGTGTACCCACTGTATTTATCCGGATCCACTCCCCTCTCTTTGAGAAATTGCTGGAACTGAGCCAGGACACTTTTTTTGAGTTCATTGTGCCTCACCTCAATCTCCTCCCGACTCAATTTACTGATGGGCTCAAAGCTCTCCAGTTGATTCTGGTACATGGATTCTGCTTGGTTCGTGCAAGCCCGGAAATGACCTAGAATTTGACTCATGCGCGTTTCGTACCTTGTCACATACTGATTTTCCAGCTCCGCCGAGTACGTACTTTTCACCAGTTTCGCATGGGATTCTTCGAAGAGTTTCTTGATTTCTGGGGGAAGATCTTGTTGGATGGGCGGGAGGAATGCGGCAAAGGCATCCACCACGGCTTCCTGAGCACCTTGGTGGAATTCCTTGATTTGATTCGTTGTCAAGGGATTGTTTTCGTCGATCATCCCTTCTACACGAAGTTTGCAGAGTTCGGAGCCTTTCCGACAAGCTTCTTGTAGCTTGTCTTGAATCACTCGTAGCTTCAGGGGGTCAATTTCTTTGGGGAAAATTTGCTCCTCCAACGTCCCCGTTGAAGACATCTCGTCATTATCTTTGGAGGGAATTCTATTTGCAAGTTGTACTATGTCTTCCACAACATTTTCTGTCGCATTCTCTTCTTTCATTTGCGCTACATGCGCTTGGACATTGTTATTGACGGAATTCCCTGTAGTGAGTATCGACGATGAATCTTTTTCGTCCGGGTGAGGAATTTTCGGAGTTGCAAGTTCAGTCGGAATTGCTTTTTCAATAGTTTCTTCTGATTTCTGTTTGATTTCCATGTCTTTTTGGATTTTAAGCGTGTCTTCGTCATCCGATTGTTCTTCCAGTTCTTCGTCTGTCGAGCTCTCTTCTTGCACCGGCGATACTTCCGGGCGGACATTGTCACCGACAGTATTTTCTACAGACAGTGTCGAAAATAGATCTTCTTCATCCTGATGAGAGATTGGCTGACCAACCGATTCTGTTGGAATTTCTTTGTCAATATTATTTTCATCTGGTTTCTCCTTGATTTCTTTCTCTTTCTGAATTACAAGTGCGTCTCCGGCATCTGACCGTTGTTCTTCCAGTACTTTAGTTTGATCTGGTTCTTTCTGATTTCCTTTTTGAAGTCTTTCTTCTTCCGCTTCGCTACTTTTATGACCATATTTTTCCTTCTCCTTATTATCTCCAAGACTTCCCAAATCTGCTTTCCCGAGATCACCTACGTTTTCTTTAATTCCGACTTCCTCATCCCGGACATCTTCAACAATACTTTTCCCCACATTGCCATCCTCACTGACTTTCGGATCACTTTCGTTCATTTTCACCAAGAAATGCACTAAAACACAGAACGTATGCTTACAGCAAATATAAAATCTCCTTGAATATGTGTTCAGCAATGACCAACATTTGGAAGGACAACGTGTTTGTCACTAATTTTACAAGGGAGAAATTGGAGCTCCCAAATAAAACGGGATTTTTTTATGACATCAAGGACATTTACGATAGATTCATTGCAGTAAAAACACAAACTAAACATTTCCGCCACATCAGTCAAACGTGGTGATGTAACAACAATAAAAAAAAAATAACAACCACAAGCTAGAATTGTGGGATGGAATTTACTGCAGATAAACAGTTTTAAATCAACCTGAGACTTTATCAGCATCCGATAATTTATGCTGTTTTTATCCTACAGTTACTGATAAAAGAGCCAGGGCTTAAATATAAATATACCAACACTGCAGGTATATAAATATACAAAAAATAATACTATTCGGCAGCGTCCCACATTATACTGTTCGGAACTTTATCTACAGCCGGTGTAAATGAAATGATAGCAATAGCGTTTTCCTGCGAAGGGGGAATACTATTTTGCTGGGTAAGCAGGCCATGTATGCGTCATTCTATGCAAGTTTGTAAGCAACAAATTGTTTGCCTGCCTATGACTGCCTATATTTATGCTTAATCTGCACTTAATATACATGTTTTATTGGCTAAACTTCGGCAACGTGGTGGCATTGAAGGAATTAAATGCTTTAAAAAAGGACACACAGATAACTGGGTAAAAGATGTAACTGTACAAACCTTTAAAAATACGAATTTATTTATCCTCCGGCATGCCCCACGGCTATTGTTTGTAAAACAAAAATACTTTATGACTACAACGTTAACAAAACTATAGAGTTAAAAGGTACAAGTCTGTCATTAGAAACATAATTGATAATATTCCTTCTTCAAAGATTTGGCATTAATCCCCACATCCTCATAATGCTGAGTGAGTTTATCCAACCTCGTCCCTAGCAGGGGATCAGAAATCTTAATTAACAAATTGTCCATCCTCGTCACACTTCCTTGATTCGCCTCGGGCGGGATATCAAAGCGAATGGAATAAACGCCATCTGGATCAATCTTCTGTTGTAGGCTCACGACGAAGCTATTGCCATTGATGGGACTCAAATCCAGGAAATAATTACAAAGCTCCACATGTTTGTTATTGTCCCCGAAAATTTTCTCCGTCACACTGACAACCCCCGAATTGTATACACGAATGGCACCACAATTTGTAAATTCCGTTTTCATCAAATATCCGGGACATTTCCCCACCGTTTTATCCCCGAAATTGATTTGCATTTCCGAGGTATTTGTCTCCTGAATGCGCAGGTCCGGAGGAAGGGATGTGTCCACTTCCCTGGAGGCATAATAACAACATCCAGCAATGGGTCCATCCCCCACGGAGAGTTTCTCTAATCGCCTTCCAAAAACCCGGATGAGTAATTTGTCCAGACAAGTCTCTTCCTTCCGGAATTTGAGGACAATGATTTTGTCCGGCGGGAGCGGGAGAGCGGCTTTCATGCGATTCGCTGCTAATTTATAGGCAGAGAGAACTTCTTCGTAAAATTCTTCCGCCTCGGGCTCAATATTTTCGTACAGTTGAGCATGAGTCAGAATGAAGGTGGGGGTGGAGCATTGGTGGATGTTCCAGGAGCCGTAAGTAAATTTATTGGAAATGGATTTGGGCTCAATCTCCACCACGGAAAGGGTGAAGGAGTCCTTGAGGGGATGGATGACTAATAAAACCTTCTTTTGTGTGGGTTTCCTGGTGAAGTAATGGGAAAAGTGGGCAAAGGCCACGCCCGTGCTCAGTCCAGAGGAGACTATCCGGATATTCTTAATTCTGGCCATCTTCCCCGACAATTTCAGTCTCTCCTTGTCCCGGCTGAGACAGGTGAAGGCCGTACAAATGACGACGTTCCCCAAGGTGGTGGCGGATTTCAACCTCAAAATATCTTTGCGGACAGTCTTAAAAAACATGGCGAGGATCTCCTCCGTACAGAGGGTAGAGCAGAAATTCTTGAGGTAAATGAAGTGACTCGTCGACTGCTGTTGCTTGATCAACTCGTAGATATTGAAGTAATTACTGCAGTTCCGACTCTTCTGCGCCGGCTTCCCAATCAGAATCTCATCATCCACAAAGGCAATTCTGGCCAAGTAAGTCTTCACAATTTCCAAGGATTTGTCCATTGTGGCCACAGTCACGAAATTTTGGTCAAAGTACAAGCCCATGCTGAGGGGTTGGAGGGCCAATTCTTTTACTAGGGGCGATAAATTCGCCTCCTCCCCCTCTTCATCCTCATCTTCCTCCTCCTTGATACTAACAAGATCATATGGGATTGTACTGCTGGTGGGGGAACTGGACGGGGGAGTCCCCCTGGTTGGGATTTGTAGAGGTGGGAGGTCATCCTCATCAAAAGATGGGGTCACATTTAGGGACAGGTCATCGTCATCATACTGCAATTCCGGCTCCTCATCATCCTCCGACAGCATCAAATTAATTTTATGGACCTGAGTTTTACTAGTTTCTTCCGATTCCGTCCTAATTGCTTGATCTCCGACCTCTAATTCCTCCTCCAATAATGCTTGCGTCAGTGGATCTGTTACCGCTGGCTCTAGCCTGGGCATATTTGCACTCCCGTGCTCCTCTCCGTTCCTGTATAGGAAAATAAAAGGCGTCATTTAACCCTTTCGGACATAATCTCTACTACAAAATAAATGTACATTCCAAGTTAAAATAATTTTATGTACAAAACATTTTCCAAAATAATTACTTTCACACACCTAATCAGGTAATCACAATTCAAAAAAAAAATATATTTCAAAAAATTTCAATTTCAGAATGAAATCCGGAATGCTTTCTCATGCTATGTCACAGCATTGAAAGTCTCAAATGGAGCCATGTGATAAATATCGGTATATTTCTATAATTTATCACAGTAAAACTCACTAACAATGACGAAGAAACCAAGACAATGAGAAGGCTTCCCTGCCGTGATTTAGCGTGAATCAATGGCGAGGAGAGAGAGGGAGGTGTCAAAAGCCCATGGTTTTGCAAGAGTATTTTTATTGGCGACATGGCTGATAATGCCAAATATTCGCAGTTGATGGTGGATGGCTTATCTTTGGCTGACATGCATTCACCTGTATGTGCACATCACATCCTTATGTTATGTTTAAGTCGTACAACGGGATAATTATGCCCAATATTAGGTGTACAATTTGTTTAACATTACATAAACTATAGTGAGGACATACCCAAAAAAATTTAAATAGGCTTGTTGACAGATTATCTGTGGCGGAGGAATCATTGAGAGGAGAAATGATGCCGTACATGATAACATTTCCAGGTTTACGGGATTGGCAATTGACAATCATGGTGAGTTTTAAAGCCCTGTGGGTTGCACGGGGTTACTTAAATATTACAAACATGTGAAGAGAGTGAACAAAACGGGTTTAGTTCCACTTGTCAAAATGTTTTGGAGTGACAGAAAATTATACTCAATGTGTAGATATATGTATACCAATGAGTTCTAATGGACAAAATTCATACTAATTCTTGCCAATTTTTACTTAGAACAAGATGCTGTAGACAGGTATAGAATAATAGTTTTAATGAAAAACCGTCAATTTTGACTTATTCCTTTTTGTCACAATATCCTACACAGATAAACACCATTGATGCACTCTTGGATCCAGAGATCCTCTCAAATCTGGCCTGAATTGAGGAGTCTCTATGGAGGCAGGTAAGAATTTCATGCTGTGGGTGTCTAATCATATAGATTCCACACAACTCATCACAAAATAGGTATATACTAATATAGGATATTGTTTTTGGGTGACGAAAGTGTCTGATAATAATGCTTTGTGAAAGCAAATGTTGCCGTACGTATTCCAAACGCCGACTGCTATACACTGTTACGTAAGGCCACACACGTACACACATACAAAGGTTGAGACCTCGCTCGAGCGAGTGTCATTGTTTTATAATGACTGACGTTAGTCATCGTATAAATATAGCATAAAAAATTATTAATGAATAATTACACTCAGCAAATTGAGATTAATGAGAGTATGTATGTAAAAACTTCTCAACATTGAACTACATAATTAATTAATTTTTTCTTTTGTCATCAGACTGGATTTTTTTTTTTGTATTTATATATAATTTTTGGGATAGGAATAAATATGGATCGCAGAGCTAACGGAAGTGCCATCCTTTATATGAGGGACAGGGACATTGCAAATCCGTGGCTTTGACACATGTTTTCATGTGTAAAAATACATGTCGACCCATGCATAATTCACCAAAGACATGAATAAAGTCCTTGTACGAAGGAATAGGTTAGGTACACTTTTTGTGTATTTTTTTTGGGTGTTACTGTAAAAATGAGAGGTACATACATGCGTAAATAGAATATAACTGATACTTAATTGCTTCTAATGAATGTTTGGGGGAACTACACTGCAATTAAAGACGAGAAAAATCTTTATATATTTCTTCAGGTCCGCGATAACAAAATCAGGTGTTTCTCAGGTGTGTACGTGAGTAATTAATTCCTTTCACCTGAGATCCCGATCCCGGCTCCATTGTTGTTTTGTATTCATAAAGAGCTATGAACACAGTATCAACCTGATTTTCTTTGAGCTATACCAAAAAAAAATTTTTTTTTGTGGATCTTCTTCCATTAATTGGAATCTACAAAATAATTTAAGTAATTCATACACAGAAGAAATATGCTTTCCACTGCTGCGAGAGCATTTCTGGTGTTGAACGCCTCCTTACCTTTGATTGTGAATTTGTACGAGGATAAATATAGGCAAGATGATAAGCAGAAGTCTTTCCCTCTCAATCCACCGGATTTCGGATTGCCTATACAAGAATCCTTTGATTTCATTATAGGTATTTTTTATCCAAAAATTTGTCTATTAACTTAGAATATAAGACATCCATTAAGCTTTTTTCAAAAATTAAGCTTTTTTCAAAAATTAAGCTTTTTTCAAAAATTTCGTCGATAAATTTTGTAGTGACATTTGTATTCCATTTTTTCCATTAAAATTATTTTATTAAAAGTTCATTCAACATTTTTTTTTATATAAAAATTTTTATATTAAAATTTCTTCCATATCCTAAAACAATCAAGTCGGAGCGGGAAGTGCAGGATGTGTGTTGGCGAGACGCTTATCTGCCAATTACAAAGTGCTATTGTTGGAGGCTGGCGGGGAACCTCCGCCACCAGAAGACATCCCAACGTTGGCTCAACTGACGAAACGTGTCCCTTCTATCCATTGGATGTATTCCTCCACCAAACAGAAGAACTCGGGACTGGACGAAAATGGAGTAAATCCGAATTAATATTATCTATTTTTTCCTTCTTTTTTTTCTCAATTTCAACAATTCAACGGGTAAAACCAAATATGGCGAATACCTCTGTTTATGAAAAAGGTGATTCTTTCCTCCGGTGGGAAAATGATGGGGGGAAGTGGTTCCCACAATCATTGTCAGTACGAGAGGGGTCATCCACATGATTACGATCACTGGGCTAACGTCACTGGGGACGAAAGCTACAGGTTCAAGGCTATTCTCAAGTTTTTCTTGAAAACCGAAAATTACAAGGGCAAATTCCCTACAAGGAGTCCGGAAGGCCTAGGTTGTCTTAGGGGAATTTATAATTTGATATCTTTTTTTTTTTTGGAAATTGTACTTGTCAGGTCTATAAAAAATAATGATTTAAATTGACAGTTGTACATCATAAAGGAGGCTTAATCAACGTCATTACCACCAATTTCACATTCGATCACATACCTTGGTTTGAAGCGGGGAAAGAATTGGGTTATATGGTGGATGTGGATCCCAATGGACCGCAGCAAGAGGGTTTGGCATTAATAATAAACCTTTTTTTTTTGCTCAGTTCAACGTCTATAATAATCCCATATTTATCCTTTAATGATGCTATATGGGACCATATTTAAAATTCGTAGAAATATTTACACAGGCTTTGGTCGGGCGGAGTACAATCGGAAGAATGGAAGGCGAATGAGTGCGTACTCGGCTATGGTGAAAACTGTGGAGCATCAATGGAGCAATTTAACCGTCCGGAGATACTCCGTCGTGTCAGAGGTTACTGTGGCTCCAAAAAATTAATTTAATCAACATGAAACGATTTAATCGGTTACTTATCGGTTTGCAATGTACGGATACAGAACATTTCCTATTCTCCGTACAGATTATATTTGAAGGGAAGAGAGCCATTGGTGTCCAATATGAGCACCACGGGATTCCTAAGGCAGCCTTTGTTACAAAGGAAGTGATTTTGAGTGCCGGAGCTTACATTTCCCCCATTATTCTCATTAAATCCGGGATCGGGCCTCCGGATCAAGTGGCTTCCATTAAAGTCTGTTGGATTATATCTCGCTTTTTAATTTCATGGTGCAATGCTCCAAAATCCTCAAAGCCATGGAACGGGATCTAAATTCGTACACTTCTTTGTTACAATCGCAGAAAGATCTAGTCATGGATTTACCCGTCGGAGAAAATTTGAATGATCACGTCATCGTCCGGCTCCCGCCCATCACCGTCGAGGATAAGAGTGTCTTCATCTACTCGCAAAAGAATATTAGTTTCCAGGAATTTAATAACTTCGTCGTACGAGGAGAAGGTTATACCTCGGTTTATGTTTATAAATTCATTTAGATGAAGGTATGGTTTATGTATAGCAAATAATTTACCCCAGGATTTCTCTCAACGTACGTGGCTCTGCAGGAAGCATTCATTGCATCCCAGCGAGCAACATTCATCGATCGCGTCCCAGATTGGCCCGATATACAGTTGTACTTTGGGCAAACGTATCATGAAGATCAAGGTAAGAACATTCCAGGCTAAATTCAAGGACGTTCTCAGGTAAATCAATACCCAAAAAACATGAGTGATCTCAAAAATTTCCCCCTATATCAAGACGTCCTCGCCTGCATGGTCAACATCAACCGACAATACAGCAGAGGGAAAATAGCGGTGAATAGCACGGTGACCAAGAATTTGGAAGAAAGCTTAATCCCAATTATTGACTACAATTTCTTTAGTGATGAGACTGATTACGATGTTGCAATAGAAGGTAAATTCCAACTATAATGCATGGCTTACTTTGGTTGGAGTTTATCCAAAAGCTCGAAATGTGTTCTTTTGTTCCTAATCGCACTCAATGTACAGGGATCGAATTGTGTCGGAAAATTGTGGAGCAAACGGAGACTTTTAGGAAAATTGGAGCAAAGTTTATGTGGAATGTAGTGCCACCAGCCTGTGGGAATCCTACAAACATTGGTTACAGAGATTACTGGAAATGTTACATTCGTCATCGCTCCTGGACGAATAATCATGTCACGAGCACGAACAAGATGGGGAAAGTGGAAGATCCCACAACTGTGGTTGATTCCAAATTTCGGTGATTATTATGACCAAAAAAATTTCCCCGCATTCCAATTGCATGGCCATCATATTTTTTTTGTCTTAAATACTTTCAGGGTCAAAGGCATAACGGGCTTACGGGTGGTGGATGCCTCCGTGTTTCCTTCCATAACTAACGCCAACATCAATGCCGTGGTCATCATGTTGGCCGAGAAAGCAGCTGTGGATGTTGCAAAACATTGGTCGTAACTACACTTGAAACCAAAGCACTATGCTTATACATCCCTGTATTATAGAAAGTCAATAAAAACGACAGAACATCTCATCTGAATATGAATCGCTAAAATGCATATGTTTTTACTGTTGTGGAATTTTTTTATGGGCAGTAGATGGAAACTGCAGCTCCGATAGACGTTTTTATGGCTAGAAACTTTGCCTTAAGACGAATGTCGCAGTAAATTCCGTGGTACCTTTGACTTTTTATGAATTGTATAATAAAGTGAATTGAATAATACAGCCCATCTATCCCATTCCAGCCAAAAACATGTGGTTTCGCCAACTATAGAACGTCCTTTCCGATTTATGTGTAACTTCCTCGTTCCGATATCAACTTTCTTTGGGAGTCATGTATATGGGTACATGGCTATATCTGAATAAGTCTAGGTTCATGTGTATACATACAAAGTCCTTCCATCATTTGATCCTTGTGTGCACAAACGAGCAGCAATAAATGTAAACCTTGCCTCTTTCCCAGAAATAAATAGTGGGAAAACTTGTCCCTCATATGCCACATATGCTCCCTGAATCGTATCTTGCACTGCCTCAATTAGCATATAACAACGTAGGCTTACGAAGAGAGAGAAATTTGCGTGTACGTGTGTAACCATACAATTATTTCCTAGTCCACGCACGCAAACAAACATGACTCTTTTCGATCCCAATCTACTCTAGAGTCTTTTGTGGGTACTCAAAATGTTCAAAAGCAGGGAGTTTGATCAAATATGACGCCGTGGAATTCTCTTGTACAATTCCTATATTCATGCATTCATATTGGGTGAAATATGTCTCTCCCAGTCATTCTAAAACATAAGGAATTTTGTCTTCAACTAGTACTCCATCCTATCTACAATATGTATCTTGAAATTAGAATGGCTATCAAATTTCTTGTTCCAATTGGGATTTGAAAGTAATGGAAAGATGCAAATAAAGGTAGCTCCCTTCCTGGGTATTATCTCAACATGCGACTAAACATTTTCCAACTCTTATTCCTTTTTGCCAACTGTGCAATGCATACCGTACTTATTTGGAATCTCTGAGAAACTATAGCTCTGAGAAGTCAACACCAGTCTAGGAAAATTTCGTTCCAATCAACGTACAAAAAATCCCCAAATCCCATTTTCAATTTCCGACTTGATTCCATCCTGTGAATATAAAAAAAATCTGGTTTACTGCGACTCTGCAACAACTTTCATTACTAAAATCCAGAGGATATCCAGAATCAGTTCACATTTGGTAATAGTTTCTTACTATTCACAAGCCTAGTATATTTTTCCATAACCCTTTGAATACTATACATTTACAAGTTTTGCGAGCACCAATGGAACATACGAAGAAAGACCATGTTAAAGCCATAGTGTGCTCGTCCAACCTGTACTTAATATATAGACCTGGTTTGACCGACAACTCAATTACCTATACCGTTATACAGAGAGAGCTTAGAAATATGAGGAAGTATGGCTTAGTTTTTGTGTCTTTCGTTACATGCACACATATCTATTCTATAATTTACTCTCATACTCTGCTGCTCCTCTGTGCAATTCATAAACAAGAAAATAATATCTTTGGCTGCAATGACGGCACGGCTATTAACCCTTTCGCTTCCATCTACTAGGTACATTATATTCCTATTTTCCTCCTCACCTAACCAGACCCCCACTTTTTGTGTAGTCTTTATCCTTTCGTATATATGTGTGTAGACAGGCAAAACTAGCCAATACATGATTAGGATAGATGCACCATTGCTTGTATGGGTATACAGGAGAAATTTCTTGCTCCCTCGTCCGTATGATAATATTATATGTGCTATTAAAAATTCAAGTTTCATGGCCGCAACAATAAAGTGCATATACTGTACCTTTTTCATGAGGGAACGCCCGAGCAAGTCCAACATTCTACTGCGTATTACAACGGGCTATGTGCATTGTGTAATTGTGAAACATATATAGCATATGGAATGTTTGGCCTGTCCATTTTAACTAGCTTTTACCAATATGGCTGTGAAGGGTTGGGCCACGTAAGCAAATACAAACATATTATTACTTAATCAAGTCCAAATTTTCTCTATATAGCTCACACAATCTTCTCTGTAGTTGGAAATGGTTTGGTATACGACATTTTTTGGATGTAAACCTACATTTAATTTTCTGTGTATGCACACGTTTATTGTGATGTAACAATTCCCTTTAGCCATTGTTTCCCCCTATTAAAATGCCCGTGTAAGTCCACGGCGGGTACGGGGCAAGCCAAATCTGGAAAGTGTAAGAAACACTTTGTCATAAAAACCCGTGTCAAGATGTTTATTGCTGGTGAATTACCAAATAAAAATTGGGGTACAATGAGTTGTAAAATTTTTACTAATAATTACTAATGTAAACATAAATGTTACATCATGGGCAAATTTTTCCCTGCACCTGTAAACCTTTTTTTAGAGTCTCTTTCCCAGTAAGAAGTTGCTTTACGGAATAAAAATCCCCATTTATTAACATCAATGCTTTCCAGCTCCCGAACCACATGGTGATGGTGTGGGTGAAACGAACTCCTTAAAGAATAAAAAAAACACTAAATAAGCATAATAACACATAAAAAACAGACTAATTGTAGTAAAATTAATTTGATTAGATTAGCATCCTTAAAAGCGGTTTTATCGGTTAATGCCACCACTGGCTTTGTTCCATTTTTTGAACGCACAGCAAAAATAGTTTACAGCAAATTTTTCAAGCGAGAATAATATTTATTTAGAGTATTATATGTGAAATCACCCCAAATAAAATGACCGCATTTACGAACTATGAATTTATTCAGTTGAAAATCCTACATGTAAGGAGTCATTTTTCATACGCATTTATTTTAGTAATACCATTGAAAATAAGCCACGTAAAATTTGCCAATCCTGCCCTTTATAGTTTGTCCAGCCTAACATTTTTCAATGTAAACTACGATTTCCAGGAAAATTCCTTCCAAAACAACTCAGATAAGACTATCACCCAAAACTGTTTTGCATTTTAATCAAATGAATTTCACGAATCCTTCAGCAATAGAAACCTAAAGAATCAGAGATACCCCAGTAAAAATTTCAATATACTACATTCAAGCATTCCATACATTCATATTTCCATACGACGATACGACGTTAGAATTTATACATTGGTTGTGTCCCGAAACAGGGAAAAATAAACCACCCCAACGTACTTCATATTAGTTAAATCTGACCACAATTAGGGACCTTTCAAAACCTACATTCCTTCTTGCTTCCCCAAAAAATAGACAGAAAATTCTGCAACATGTCACCAATGAAGCTTTAAGACCTTTGTCCAATTGCCCGTAAATACGAGTTAGTTCTTCCATTAAAAAAATCCCTTCTAACTCATAAAAAAATTAAACACATTAAAGTTTCAGTGTTATGTACGGTTTAATTAATTATCCACCAAAAAAGTTTATTACAATCAATAAAAATTCCCTTCTCCCTTGAACAGCCTTCGGGGAAGACCCCCGTTTTGTGCCGGAAGGGAAAATCCCCGAAATTGTCATTTTTGGAGAAGTTGGGGTCGCGGGGGAGTAATAAACGTTTTTTTTGGGGCAATGGAGAAGCTCCGGGGATTTGTGTCTCTGCCGCATAAATTATTCATTATTGATTTTTCTCACGTCTCCCCTGAAAGCTCCCTTTCCCCCCAAAAAAGTTAACAGGTTATGTTGGGCCAATGTAAAAAGCCCCGTAATATAAGGAAATATATATAATCCTATATAGACATTATATGACCATCCAAAAGATTTTGTAAGCCACCAAAAAGGACGCAGACTAGACAGAATCGACAAGAATTTGAATAAATTTGTTACGCATTGCCTTTCAGAGTGCTTTTGCTGCAATTGCTGCAGTGGCCGCTCGGAAGTGGTGAGAAAGCCTTTCTTTGACCGTGTAAAAGTCTTTTATACAGCCTTTTCTATACAAAAACATTGTATATACGAGAAATTAATGGACAGTGTATTTCAGTGCTTTCAGAACTCGCGCGAACCTTCGATTTCTCCCTTTCCTTCTCGTATTTTGTATATATTTTTTATACAAGACAAAAAAATATTTTTTTAAATGTCTCAAATTTGAACCCAAAGACGAAGATTTTTTTTCTCCCATTTATCTTCATTAAATAATTAAATATTGGCATTTGTACCAGGGCAGAGGTCAATTCATAATTGGATCTCCTTTATTACCGGGTTTATCAGCTTGTCTGTTTTTTTTTTATCAGGGGGCAACGGGATTTTTGGAGAGAATAGACTAAACACACAAGAATTGAAAGTCTTTTTGATGTTGTGTCATTGTGATTGAGTTGGTTATTTATTCCCATAAAGTTAATTGGTCATTGAGCACCTTTACTTGATGAGGTTAATGTCGGTTGAAGGGTTATTAAATGGTAATTGCTCCAGTGCAACGAAATACATTGAATCCCTTTTCTCTATAAATAATATTGGGGCAGTGGATTTTTAGGGGAGATTGTTGTTTTTTAAAAGTTATTTTGGGTTTCAAAGTGGGTTCAAGGCATTTTAAGGGATTTGGTGGTGAGTGCCTACTTCAAAGTTCGGTAAGTGTGCTTTATATACAAATTACTCAATCATTTATCGTTGCACGTGACGTTGGTTTGAGTGTAACTGTGCTGGTTATTTTTTTGGGGGGTATGTTGTTGGTACAGTTATTTTAGGTTGGTCGTGGTCTGATTTAGTTTTGATGGTGATTTATTGATGAATATCATTGTTTACGTGATTGTGACCTCAAAGTTGGGGGTGTTCGGTGGACATTTATAATGAACATTTTGTTTAGTGAGGAGAGTGAAGTAGATGACTGTGTTTGGTTAGTTCAACCTGTGCAGTAATTAATTGGGTTGGAAATGTGTAGGACTCTCACCTTTTTGTATTTCCGGTGATCTTTTGTACAGGAAGATGTAATAGTTGATGTTGACTCAATTCAAGTGGTTTCTTAAAGTGATGGTTCAAAGGGGTTTGCTGGGTGTTGTTCAAGAGTACTGTAATGTATGTGTAATCAAATATCAAATCAAAATATAATAAGTGGGTACACCAACGATTGCAGTATTCTAATGGAAATGTATGTAATTTATTGATCAATTGGAATGTTACAGGAAGGCAGTATGGGCACGTTACCAGCATTTCCACCGCTGGAAGTTAATTTACCGTTTCAGGAGTTCAGAAGGCTCAAAGAGTTGGAAGAAGGCTTTGAGGAATTGAAGAAACACTTGGATGCTGTATCAGCATGGCAGAGAAAACTCGAATTTATTTTGGAACAAAATGGTTAGAAAACTAAAAATAGGCTTTCCTAAGGAACGTTTATTGATTATGCGTGGGCATGCAAATGTTTACAATGGTTTGTAAATTGAGGTAGAAACTTCATGTAAAGGGGAGATGAATTCATTCTAGGCATCAATTTGGATGTATCAGAGAGCCCAAGAAGTCCAGAATTCCAAAATTATAATTCATCCGATGGGATGCAAATAATCTCCACCTTTTCTCTTTCAACCAATAATCCTCAAATAAATGAGACTGCAGTAATTGAAGAAGTGGGAGAAGATAGTGACAAGGAAGGCGAGGAAAATCTTGAAGAAGAAATGGTGATCTCCGAACATCCGTCGACGTTGGATGAGTCCGATGAAGACCCTGAGATTAGACTTGATAACGGTCTTACTTTTGGTGAAGCTCATTTTAGCACATTTACGCCAGATCAAATTGAAACAGAAATTCAAGAAAGCTACAAGAATTTAGAAACCCGTCCCGCCATCTTGGATGCCAAAACTCATGCCGCCTTAAAGCAATCTAATAGGAATCACGTTGAGTTACCTCCTATTACATTCCATGAAGACTTTTGTACAGAGGAAGAACAACCTGGAACTATGCGGAAAGAAGCAGAGTACTCCGTTGATCTGAACGCTCCGCGGTTGCTACGCAGTGCTGTTGCGAAGCGTGTAAGTACTGCTGAAGAAAAGCTTCCTGCTCCTGCTGTTACGTCTACAGGTAAACCAGTTTCCCGAAACCGACGTCGTTCTGCAAGTTCTTCAGCGTTAAGCTTTAGTTCTTCGATTCCGTCAGCCAGGTTTTCTAAGGATCAGCAAGAAGCTGTAAATCATATAGGTATGTCGTTTGATATTTCTTGTTACTTTCCTCTCGTTTTGCTAAATTTTTACTTCCTGCTTGCTACTAGCGTTTTCTGATCTGTCGCGTTGTGTTAATAAACATCTTTTCTGCCCCTCCTTATATTCAGAATTGGTAGAAATCGAGGAACGACGGAGGTTCAAATGTAAATTATGTGGTCACATCGCTCAAAGAGAGACATCGATTTTGACCCACATTCGCATGTCTCATATCGGACAAGCGAGAAAGCATCCTTGTCCTCATTGCTCCTACAGATTCAAGTTGAGCACACACTTGACAAGTCATGTGCAGATAAGTGAGTGTCATGTTGTCAATGCAGCGTAGCCCCGAATTCTTTTCTACACTTTCTTCACATATCAATACCAAAAATGTTTGCTAATAACGATCGCTATTTCTTGTAGAACACCCACAGCCCGAAGAGCGTGATGCAAGTTCCTTGAATATTGTTCTTCGTCGAGAGCATAATACGTATTCTTTAGTTCGTAAAGGTTCCACCAGTGGATCTTCCAAAGGGTCTTCGAAAAGACGTCGTGGTAGGTGTCTTGAAAAGACATCATTTCTTCAGCATGTATATTTTAGATATTACTTTGTTACGTGTAAGTCGTGTTTGATTTAAAATATTTGCTGCGAGTGATCATCAATGATTCACAAATGTTGCGTGTGAAATTATTGCAGGTTCAGCGACCACTGTTGCTAGAACAGACGACGAACTTGAAAACGAAATTGAAAGCAGCTACGGTAAAAACTATTCCGATTTATTTTACAAATAATATTGAATCACAGAGGACGGAATGTTATATTGCAACTGATTAATTTTGTTCGTAGATGTTTTCCGCGATAATGAGCAAAATAAAAGTTACTTGTGCATTGCTTGTGGATTCGTATTCAATGATCAAATCAAGATCCGTCAGCACATACTACAATCCCACAAATGCCCACACTGCCCGGAGGTGTTCATGGAGGCAAAGGAGTTGCAGAGTCATGTTCTAAGTTGCACCAAGTCATCTGTTGGTAATATGAGTAAAGAATCCACCAGCCGAACCGTCGCAAAAAAACGAGTGAAAGCTATTCAAGCTCCAGAGTCAAAAGGCCTTGGGCCTTGGGCCTTTTCAGATATTTCTCGGCAGGAGATTGATCGGTACATAGGTAATCACCGTACTAACTAAATAAACGAAAGCCAGAGGCCTCACACCGTTGATGAGTAAATTACTAGAATTGCAAGTACAATTTATAATCTCCTCCACATTTGTTGCAGGTAACATCAGAAGTAGTCAACCGCCCTATGTCTGCTCCATATGCCAGCTCATAATCAAGTCCACTCGCCAGTCTGCTAGAATACATGTTAGGGGACAGCATCCTGAAGTTTTAGAAGGTTTAAAGTAAAATTGACGCAGTCAGGAGAGGATGGTTGACAATCTTCTTGCTTTAATTACAACGGATTTATCATTAGAATCTCGTTAGGAAATGAGCAAAGTTCTTGCTCCGTATTGACTTTGTATTTGATGAGGTTTAATTCAGGTGTTCAGCAAATTCACTGCCGTGTGTTCTTTTTATTTTAATACTATAAACGATAGTTTTTCTACTGAAAAATACCAATATTGTTGTTGTCGTAATTACTGATGAACTAATACTAGAAAT
The DNA here is from genome assembly GCA_034698585.1 of Disparrhopalites patrizii. Lineage (NCBI taxonomy): Eukaryota > Metazoa > Arthropoda > Collembola > Symphypleona > Sminthuridae > Disparrhopalites > Disparrhopalites patrizii. Next base: position 29,132 of record JAQGBT010000490.1, read on the forward strand.
TTTGTGCCTCGGGACGAGAGGAGATATTTAGGGAATAAATTTGAAAATACTTTGTAATAGTAGTACATGATTCGCCGCAGCCGGCAATAGCGCAGGTGTCGATAGAAAAAAACGCAATTGTTCTTTTTGTAAAATCCAGAGTATTTTGTTTATCTTATATACATATACATACAATAATAATGCGCTTATTTGAAAATAGATGTTTGTAATACTTCTGAAACATCTAACAAGGTCCTGGATGTTACCCTGTGCTAATACGCACTTGTAACTGTATTAGGTACACTTGGGTTCATCTTCTGTTGTTTATTGTTGGTTTATCTAACAGCAATAAATCCTCATACTAAACTCGAATGAATTATTTTAGATTATTATTTATTATGGAGCGTAGTAAGTACCGTCAATGTGTTCTGACTGTAATGATGCTTATGCATAGTAGTTTTCAGTTTTCACCAAGATGTTGTAATAGCCATAACATGTATGTTTGTATAAAACAGTAAAAGTGTTAAACATAGTCAATCAGGTGTCAGCTTTTAATCTTTTCCCACTATTTGCATCTCAGATTTTCTTTATTATGCATCGTTGTAGAGACATTCTCGTAACACATGAAGCTCTGAATTCCCTCCGTGCAAACTTCCAGCGATGTCCTAATGATCACAATAAGTATAGTTAGAACTTTCTGAAATTATTTTGGATTCAAGGATATCGAAGCTTTAGTACTCTGAAAGTCCTGAAAATTAAGCTGCCACTAGAGCCAGTTCCATTAAGTCACTTTTTTAAATGCTGGGATTAGGTATAATCTTTGTCAGAAATTTCAAAAGGATTATGTATCTCGGATTATCTGTATTTCCTGGTTTTTGTTGTTTTAATGACTAAGCGCGGATCATAATCCGTATAGTCCCGGGATTGTCAATTCCTTAACTATTATCCTAATCCTTACATATCGTCGGCGAAAAACGAAAATTGGGTAACTCCAAGCTGGCTATAAAGCAAGTATACATATAATCAAACCACCTTCATTTTCCTAGCAAAAATAAATAACCATCACCATTTTGTTCAGAAGTCCTCAATGCATATCATCGTGAGAGAAAGAGTTACGAGCCGAGAGAGGGTAGCCAGGGCGATAGAGAAATTTGCAATCAAAGACATTTCACGCGATTCATTTTCTCCTGGTCTATCTTATGCGAATGTTGACATTTTGATCATGAGTCCACCACCACGAGAGACTATTTGTAGTTTGCATTTAAAAGAGACATAACAGGAAAAGGAATGATGAATGCCTCGTATTACCGTAGTTTGTTAAGCCGCTGTAAAAAATGCTTTAAACAATAAGCTATAAAACATATATTATTGTGACATCCATTTAGTGTAACGACTGGGATGAAGATAAAAAGCAAGCCTGGAAAGTGTCTGTCAAATGTCTTGCAGACTATATTACCAATCCATACTCGAAGCACAACAGTGCAATTTCGAGTAAAATGCATCCGGCAGCCAGCCATGAATGAAATAGAAGATTATTGCCAGAGCATTGACTTTGAGGTTGGTAATAAATGGAAAACATTTTCTTGGTAACCACTCGCCGTCGTCCTTGTTGCAAATTATTTTACGTAGAAAAATTGACTCGTTTATCTCTGTACTCACTTGCTTTACCAAAAAAAAAAAAAACCTCGAACGGAGCACACGTTTTATGTAAATAAAAGAACCCCCGCATCTTATGCTTTAATGCACACGAATTCAACGCTAGCTTGTTTATACACATTAAAGCACTTCCACGGTATCTTCTTCCGTTCACCACTCTGGGATTCTTTAACAAACTCTAAAGTTGTAAAGTATTTTGTAAACAGACCGCATATGTCCTTCATGTGACAGGTGGTACTTGTTTGCTCTAAATTAATTGAATGATTAATTTGATGTATTTAAGCATCACAACCTTTGGACAGGTTGACAGGTGACAGAAGATGCGCTAATTGCAAGGCAAAATTAACGCTTTTTTTTCATTTTTTTAAACTATAACTAATACAGCCAGTGAATTCTATATCAATTTGTTGCATTAACAAATTGCAATAAACGTTTGGGCCCGAAATAATACGATCTTTAATGATTAAAAAATGACCAAATTCATTGTTTTTAGACCGGACTTGTAGTCATCTTTAATTTTAAAAGCCAGGATCTTTGAAACTAGGACGACATGGAGTTAGTCGAAAATTATCCTTGTTACACATTAATATTTCATTTTGATTTTATCCTCCGTAATTATTCTGCGGAAGTGTGCTTTTATCAAGGATGTGGAACTTGTTGGGGAAGATGGGAATTTCGAGTTTCTTCCTCGCATTTATGATTCTTCCGAGGATCAATTTTTTTCTCATTACCTTAGAATTTAGTTATGCTTTACATTTTTTTTTTTAGCAGTGACGCCAAAGCTGTTGAGGAAGCCATTTAAGTTTCTCACCCTTCCTCAAATCCTCCCAATAAACGTTGGTAAGTCAATCTGAACCCATTTCACAATTAGTTGATAAATGCACACCCTGGGAGAGTTCGTTATTTCACTAATACAATTAACTTCTCCCATGAATCTCCCTTCTTTTGTATGCTATGATGGATTTACAAAAAAAATAAAAATTGAACGACTTGATTACTTTGATTGCGACAAGGGAATTATGCAAACGAGGGGATACAAATTTGATTAAGCGGTGCTAAAAAGAAACCATGTTTGTCTTGGATTTGTTTCTCCCTTTAACATGCATTATTGCCTTTCAGGTTCCGCAATATAAAAGTTTATGATGCAAAAGGTGTCATGCCTTCTTATTTGAAGCACTAATTAAACCAGGTGGTGCAGCACGAACTAGCACCAACTGCCAGGATCCCCCTGCATTATAATGGAGCTTACAAAGTGTTTCAGTAGTAATTCTTCAAGATTGTTTTTTTTTCTCCTTCCTTTTTTTTGATAAAAAAAAAAGAAAATCTCCAAATCCTTTTCAAGCCATTCATCTTCGGAGGAGGGAGGGTTGGAGGGGGAGGGGGTAATCCACAGGAGTTTACAGAAACAACCAAAATTTGGAGAGACAAGCAAGGAGAAAGAAAGACCCAGGGAGATTGAGGAAGAGAGAGAGAGAGAGAGAGAGAGAGAGAGAGAGAAAGGTAGATTTTAGTTATGCAAACACAAATTTGAGCAAAATAAGAAAATAATCCCAGAAAAGATTATTCCCAAGTACATGACACACCAGCTGAGTAGAGCAGTTATTGGACTAATACCTACAAAATAAAAATGTGTACAAGTCAGATTTCTGTAGGGATCCAATTCCCGTCATCGAATATGGTCGTAAAATATCGGGATCGTGTTTGTTGTTACACAAAACTTAAGGGGAAAAGTCATAAATGAAGACGCTTGATAAAAAACCGTTTTTCACCAACTGCATCCCTCCCTAATGCCAAATGTGACCCGGTAATTATTAAGTTTAAAGCCAATACATGTATTACATACATACCACCATGAAATCCGTTTTTCTAGTTTTAAGCCCAAACATCTATGTTGTTCCTGGGATTTAGGAGGAAATGTAGATGGTGAGAAAATTTGAAAGCATTATTCATATATACCTTTGATATTATCCTTTCCTATGGCGTACCCCCAGCCCTCACGAGTTGCCTTCAAAGCTTCCGTTAACAGAGGAAGAAGAGGGGGTGCTGAGGAGGACGGAGCCAGCAAAAGGGTTGTAAAGGAACAGGTTGACTGAGGAAGAAAAAGGCTTTTTTCCCCACTATCAAAGATCTAACTCCTCAGTTTTCTTTTGGCTTTCATCGAAAAAGCGTGTTCACTTGCCCATCTCCTCCGTATCATCTTCCCCCGTCATCCATTTACCACATGAACGCTCCGTGCAACCCATTACACGTATCTAGTGCAAAGATTAATACGGTCGCATTTATTTTTTGCCCGTAAAAAAAAAAGTATTTCCCCGTAAAAAAAAATGTCCCGAAAATCATCTCCGCACTTTAGCGGACTCATTATAGTTTAAACACTGTGGCTCATTTTAACAACCTCAGAAAAACACGTCCTTTGAGTGCCGTTGTCGGATACAAGGTGTAATTACGATTGGGTAATTACCAAAACATTAATTGGGTTGGACGTAAATAGTTTTTTTGGGGGAGATATACGTAAATTTTTTTTTGTGTTCCTTTTTTTTAAAAACAAATAAGAAAAATAATGAGTGCCACAAAAAGTCATATGGAAAGGTGTTACGCAAATACGGTGGGCTATGATTTCCCGGCCACGACCCGGTCCTACAATTCCCCTTTGCTTTACCCGTCAATGACGGACCGGTCTGTGGAGCACATGGATGTGGTCACTGGGACGTGGTCGCATCCCCCAAATAACTTAAGTGTGAACGGACGCTCACAGTTATTGGACAGTCACGACAGGTAATGAGACGTTTTGGATTATTACTATTATTTGCATTCATTTTTTCCTGTCACTCTCTCTCTCTCTCTCTCTCTCTCTCTCTCTTCATTTCCATTCCCTTTCATTCTTGAAAAAAGTTGATCGATTCTTGTACTCACATCTTAACAAATTCTGGGATGTATACAAAGAGTAGTAGAAGTAAAGTAGGAAAAAAAAAGTGTGAGTGGAAAGGGCGAGTTGCACTTGTGAGGTCAAGTGTGAGCAATCACTTACATTATTTACCCAGACTCTGAAAGCCGCATTGAAAAATTGGATGATGGTAAAAGTTTTTTCTGCTCATTCTCCCTTCCTTTTTACCCTTTAACACGTTTCTCTTCCTCAATCTGGGGACCATGAGAAGCTGTAGAAAGGGAGAGAGATGTAAGAAGAAAAAAAAAAATTCTCCAACCTGTTGTCCACCTGCAAGTACACTGACAAGTTTTGCTCATGCATGTTTATGTACATTACAAATGTAGTAGTGGTAATAACTTTCCTTGTAAAAACCATTATTATTAACTCCAAATGGTGATTTAAAGTTTTTGTGTCCCCATGCCTTTTCAAGTCCTTATTCCTCTTGTTGGCTTAATGTATTTTATGGGGTGTTCGATCATTTAGGCCATTTTGCTAATAATAGCCGTCTCCATCATCATTATAATCTACGTTTGCATTTCCTCCCACAAAAACTAGAAAAAAAATTATATGGATATATCTGAAATATATGTATGCATTCGTATACCAGAAGTACAAAAAATGTGTTGTCCACCACTGACCTACTACGCCGCTGCTGTTGATACAGGATTTGTCGTCTTCAATGACTTGGATTTTCATAATAATTACCCACAAGGTGTAATTTATTATTATTACTGACTATTTGTGTATACTTTCTGTTTGCTTTTTCTTTTTTTCTCTTGCTGTTCTCTCTCTCTCTCTCTCTCACTCATCTCTCTTTTTCTGTCATCATCACACTTCATCTTCTTCTTCCTTTTGGCTTGCTTCCTCTCTTTGACGAAGCCATTTGGGAAGAAAGACCCTAGCTGCGAGTCTCTTAATTATAGCTTTTGAATATGCCAATCTTTAGTAAATAAAAGACATTTCTTTCTTTGGGAAGAAGAATAATATATGAGGACGACAGGAGGGGGAAAAATATAAATAAATAAATGAAAAGAAGAAGAAAAAAATGCATAATGGAGAGGAGGTTTCAAAAGTCTCAGGGCTCAGTGCTGTATTACTACCGCCTTTGTACAGATAAGAGGAGGGATGTGTTCATTTCAGTATAATGTATCTAACACATACACGCTGTATACTTTTTACAAGTGTGTAAACATATTTTTTTTTCTCCCTTCCACTCACGAGTATTTCAGAGAATATATAATAATAAAGATTCTCTTTCCCCTTAGAAAAAAAAACTTCTCATCTCTACCGTCCCCACAAATGTTTTCCTTTTTGCTTCCAAACTTAACTTACCTGTACGATTCCCTGTTTTTTATCTTTATGACGGCAACCAACATATCCGCACTACCAAAAAAGCATTTTTGTACTTTGAAGTGAAAATGACCGGAAAGAGTTTTCACAATCTTGTCATCATCAGTCATCGTTTGGTGCATTTTTCTTCTGTTCAAAAAATTGTGATAGATGTTGCACTATGTAAAAAAAAACTCTTTTCTTCCCTTATTTTATGGAGGGTGGGAACGCAAGAATAGGAGGGAGGGAGCGAGTAAAGATACCAGAAAGGGTGAGAGAGAGAGAGAGAGAGAGAAATGGAATATGTCCTGCACGATGTTGGCGTGTGCTGCGGTTTGAAAGTATAATAATGTAATTGTACGCAAAGTTATACGGTGATTCCAACATTGTCTCACCTTAGCCGTTCTTTCTCATTTCATACTTAATCCAATTGCCGCGAGTGCGTGAAATGTAGACAATTGCCCACGATTTTATGAGGCAGGCCGAGAGAGTGAGAGGGAGAAAGGTGAAAAGAGAAATTCAGGGAGGGGAGTTGGAGAGGAAGGCGCAGGAAGGAATTTCCATCGGGGACAGAGGAGGAACAGCAGAAGGGAACGACGACGTGACAGAAAAAGAGAGAGACGGAGACGATGGGAAAAAGAAAAGACACACGGGAAGACAGTAGCGAAAGAGAGAGGGAGATGAAGCGAGTCAAGCGAGAACGCCAAAAATAGAGAAAGCATAGATTAAATGAGGAGGAAGACAGAAACAAACAAGAATGCAGAAAAAACGACGGAAAGATGAACAAAAGGCAGAGTGATGGAGAAAGAAAGGGAGAGAGAAATGCAGAGAGATACGAAAGGAACAGAAAGAAATTAAAAACAGAGACCTACGAAAGATAAAGAGAGACGAAACAAACAGAGAGAAAGGAAGACAAAACGACGGATAAAACAGAGACAAAGATGTGAAACAGAGACAGATAGAAGAAAGAGAGAGAGCAAGATGAGAGACTGAGAGAGAAGAAAGAGAGAGAGAAAGGTTAGAGACAGAAAAATAGAAGAAAGAGAGAGAGCAAGATGAGAGACAGAAATAGAAGAAAGAGAGAAAAATGGGAGAAAGAGAGAATTAGAAGAAAGAGAGAGAAAAATGAGAGAAAGAGAGAATTAGAAGAAAGAGAGAAAAAAGAGAGAAATATGAGAAAGAGAGAGGGAGAGAAAAAAGAGAGAAATATGAGAAAGAGAGAGGGAGAGAAAACAGAGAAAATAGAGAAAGAGAGAGAAAAGAGAGAAATAGAAGAAAGAGAGAGATGAGAGACACAGAAGGAATAGAAAGAGAGAGAGATGAGAGACAGAGAGGGAATAGAAAGAGAGAGAGGTGAGAGTCAGAGAGGGAATAGAAAGAGAGAGAGGTGAGAGACAGAGTGAGAATAGAGAGAGAGAGATGAGAGACAGAGAGGGAATAGAAAGAGAGAGAGAGATGAGAGACAGAGAGGGAATAGAAAGAGAGAGAGATGAGAGACAGACAGAGATAGAGTGAGAGATAGGAAAAATGACACGAAGGCCAGAGTGAGATACGAAAATGAGAGAGGATGAAACAGAGGAATATAAAGCGAGAGCGTGGAAGAAAAAAGAAAAGGAGATAAGTGAAGATACTGGAGAGATAGAGAGAGAGAGAGAGAGAGCGAAAGTGGGAGTAACCGAGGAAGAGGAGGAGACAGGAAGAAAGGTGCAGAGAGAAAATGAATGCTGTAGCTAATTGCTATTAACATTATAATTGCGATTTCCAATGTTACTTAAATGGTGGTATAGTTTTTCCCTCACTTAAAAAAGATAAATAGGCGGGGGAGGGGGGAAGAGAGAATATTAAAAATTATCAGGAAACACCATAAATTGTAAGTAACTCAGGACGTGTCATTACGTATTATTACTTCTACTACAGGGATGCAACAGGTGTAAAAAAAACTATAAAAAAATGGGTACTTTTCTATACACCAATAATGTTCCTCTTTCAAGGAAATTGTAATGTGTCTACATACCTATTAGATCTTGTGCATGCACTTAAAGACAATATTTTGTTCTAGATCGTAAAAAGAGAGAGAGAAAGAATACGTGATTTGCTAGCTGGAAATTGTAGTAAATACAGAAGAGACTGAGAGAGAGAGAGACAGAGAGAGTGGGAGAATTCAGAATTGCGTATAAGCCAAGGTAATATAATTTGGAAAGAAGCACATGGATGAAATCTATGGCGTGTTGGGGCTGACCCTGAAGTAAAAAGGAAGAATGTGTAACTTATTCGAATGAGCAGAAATGTACCTGGGAGAAGATGAGGAGGATGAGGAGGAGATGGTGATGATGACGCTGTGTCTCAGTGATTATGACATGAGGAGGAGGGAGTGTCATAATAAATCTCGCTCTAATCTCTCGCCAAAAAAATCTTTATATTTTCCCCTCCTGCTCCCAATACTCCCTTCTCTTAACTGTTCTTCTTCCTTTTGATCATCCTTTTTTTTATGATGAAAATCAGAGTAAGTATATATCATGAAAGGGAGGAATGTGTATTAGGACGGGATAAGTACACTCACGGTGTAAGGAAACAGATGAAAATTTGGCTAAAGAGAAGAAAAGATTTTTTTTTGGTGGAAGAGATGATGAATGCTGTTACTGTTGTGATACAAAAAAAAAATAGTAGCTACACACATTTTTTTCTGGGGATCATACTTACTTGTACAGGTGTAAAGAGGAAAAAGCATGTGGTGATGGCAGATTACTTCTTTTTTCCCGTATACAGCCGTTAAACATGGTCGGATTGTGAGATTTTGATTCTCGTAGTATGCCTTAAGAAATCCTCTCTTAAGTTCCCTTTGTTGTCCACGGATATTGAATAAGAGGGAGAGAGAGAGAGAGACTGTAACATTTTCTATTCTAAAGGAACCGTTGCCTTTCCCCCTTCTTTTTTCTCTCATTCTTATACATTTTTCTCTTCCTTTTAACATATTCTTTTAACCCCTTCTGTTCTTACAATTGAGACTCATAATGGGACATGCGGATACCCATGTAATGTCGGGGAAGTCTCCTTTTATTTCAAGTCTTTAGCGTGAGGGCTCCTCGGCCTTCTCAGGATACAAGAGCATAAGAGAAAAGGTTTGGGGAAAGGGAAGAACAATGGGAATGGTAAATGGCGATAATTGCAATAGTAATAATAATTGCGACTATTTCTTCCCTTTTTAATTTTCCACGAGCTTCATCCACACAGTCATCGTCATTATCAAGTGATTCTCTCTCTCTCTGTCTTTCTCTTTCTCTCTCTCTCTCTCTCCATTGTCCAATGGACCCAAAAATGGGATGTAATACAAGTTGAGCAAATGTCTACACACTTTTAATGCATGGCCACAGAAAGACTGATTTGTTTGGTTCTTATAACTGCTGTTGTTTTTGGCTATAGTCGTGGAACTTTCCGTTTATTTACAAAAAGATTTATGTTTTTCTTATATTATTCCGATATGAATCCAACACGTTCCCTCTCATATGATTAGTATTGTTTGGCCTTTGGGGTCAATATTTTTTTTTCTCCTTTTTTTTTGGTTCATAAAAAAGTGTAAGTTTTAATGAGATGAGGAAAGAGACCGCAAGACACAAATCACGTCCTCAGGACTTGGGCGAAGGAGATTTAGTGGGAGAGAGATGTAAGAGAGAGAAAGAGAGAGAGAGAGAGAGAGAGAGAGGGAGGAAAGAAATAGTATAGTTTGTATCAAAAAGAAATTGAGAAAAGTACTGCAAGACATTAGTAGATAGCGAGTAAAAATAAAAAGAGAGTCCTCCTTGGTTCCGTTGCCGTTGCTGTAATTTCCTTAATGAGGTCAGCAGGAACGCAAAATGTACAGAAAAACTTTCTCGAAAATTTTATATATACTTATTATATATGTTTTAAACTCCGTCTCAAGTGGTAATTGGAGGGTCAGGATTTCCCTCGATTTTTTCCCTCTACTATTCTCCCCCTTTATCCTTCTTCTTCTTCTTTATCTTTTATTTCTTTCATTTTGCTTTGTTTTTTTTGGGGGGGAGCACGTGTCTGTAGTAATTAGGAGTAATTGTAGAGGATAGGGTGGGGAGAGGGAGAAATATAAGTATGAAGGGTGTTCTAAATGAAAATGATTAAGGGAAGGGAAATGATGATCCTATGTGGTGGTAATGATTTTTAATCCAAAGGGGTGACTTTTTGTTGTTTTGTTTTTCATCCATTCTTGTCTCCTTTTGAAGGTTCAAGCCAGAGAAGAGTCAACGACGACCCGTGCAAAAGATGAGGTGGAATCAGTCCCGGTGGGCTCGGACTTTAGCGGGAGATTTGTTCTCTTGCAGTATTTTGAGGAATCCCGTGGGACATCCTCCAGATGGATATCCCAATGACTTTGCCCCGGTGGCCTTGCCCCCACTGCCGATGGAGTCGGAGTCTCGGGTCAGTTCCATGACCATTGCGGATGTGAGTCCTAGGATTGCCGTGAAAAAGGTAAGGAATTTTTAAAGCTCCTAAATCTTCTTGAATGTTCAGTAATCCCTTTACTTTATTACGGCTTTAGAGCGGAAAATCTTTTTACAAAAATCTTCAATTCCCTCATTACAATTTTACCTTTTGAAATGACTAAAATGTACAGTTTACCTCGGTGACCTCACAGGTTTCTTGGGGGAAATAAGGTCATTTATTTAGCTCTACCCCTCGTCACAATACGAGCTCATTGAAAAAGAATCCCTTTTGAATTTTTTTTTTCCGGCTCCAAAAGAATGTCATTATTATTCTCATTACATTTGGAATCAAAGTTCTATCAACGCCCACCCCCAAAAAATTTTTTGTGGGGCTCCCGCGAAAAAATAAGAACCCAAATCCATACACACAACAATAGATCCTTTTATCATCTCTAATTTTTGTAAATCCGTTATGAAAGACATGAAAATTACCAGATTTTTCCCGCACGTACGATATTTCACGGGAAATATCGACAGCTATTCACGTAATGGCTTTGGAGACCAAAAAAAAAAAAAAAACGATCCCGTCCCATTGACAGGTGAACATCAAAATTCCTACACGAGAGAATTCCTTCTTTATTATTTTAAGTACCAACTTAACTTGGCTTCTACTTAAGGGTTGAAGGAAGTTCATCAGCTGGGTAAAGTTCATGGTGTAAAAGAAGTCACAAAATAAAAAGGAGGCATATATGGGTAAAAGACAAATGTGTCGGTTTTTGGTGTTCCCTTTTATACAATTCCCAAGATCGTCTCCTTCGTTCTTCTTCCCTTTCTTTCCTCTTGTCACTTCTTGTAGGGGTGAGAAAGAGAAGAATTGATTACGTATATAAACCCTTATGCGTGTATTTACGTAAACATTCAAACGGAGTTGAAAAAAAAAAGACTGTGAAATGTTATAGTGTGAAAAGAGTGAATGGGAGAGCCATTAATTCAGAGAAAAAAGTCCCTCTCTTCCCTTCTTTCTCTGTCTGTCTGAGTCTGTGAAAATATAATTCATTTCATGATTGTGTGTGTCCCAAGAAGCGGAAAAAGTGCGAGTCACGTCGCGTTACACACGCATCATGGAAGAGGAGAAGGAGCATTGATTATTGTTGATGTTGTTCTTCTTCTTGTTGTATGAAGTGCTGTGAAATGAAATGAAAAAAAAAAAATTTGAAAGAAAAAAAATCGTGAATTTTTCAGGTGCTCTTGCTCTACGAGCACGCCCAATACCAAGACGCGGCCAATTTCTTACGGAGACTGTCTGTAGGCACTTTTCGCATTATTTTGGGGGAGTTACCCATCGAAGTCTTTGTAGAGGCCATGCCTCACTCCCTGCCCATTATTGAGGCTCTCTACTCAAAGGTATAGATTAAATATTGGTCATTATTGAGTATGATGGCAGTAAGTCACACTTTCTTGGACTAATAATTTTATAATGGATCCCCGTGTAACATGTATGTCACAGGATAATAATAACTCCCTTCCCTTTTCCCACCTTTCTTCCAAACCTGTTATTAGTATCGCTTAATTTTTTTTTTTTACTCCTTTTGTTTTATACATTTTTTTTTAAAAAAACAAAAATTGTCGCATAAAAACATTAATAACTATTGAGGTTGAAGAAGATTTTTTTTTTAGTTCACATTTCCTGTCTTCTTCTCCACCCTTTTAGGTTTTTGCTTCTGATGGCCCTGCCATGAATATGAAGAGTCTGAGGCCAGAATCCGTGGTCATGCACATGGTCAAATTCTTTTCGAGAGAGGACTTGGGTCAGGTACGTGAAGTCATAAACATTTCCTCATCATTTTCGTCTCTCATTACTCTCTCTCTCTCTGTTTTTTCCTGTCTGTCTTAATAAAATTCATACGGACAATGAGAGTGAAGGGCTTGGTGGATGAGGTTGAACAATGAAAGTTATGGGGTTGAGAGGGGGAGAAACCAAAATAATCATTCATGCGTGAGATGATTTCATTTAATTTGATCCAATTTCTTAATGCTTTCCTCTTCATAAAACAAATTTTGTGTCGTGCATTCACTTTATATAGATCCGGAGTAGAAGGGAATCTATGGGCCCATTCACCTTGGGTTGTAAGAAGATTCTTGAGGTAATGATCATGGCCGACCCCAAGATTGCCAAGACTGTGATTCAGAGGCAGAGGGCATTGAGCAAGGCGGTGGAGGGCATGGGGCAACATGGGTTGGTGGGCACGACGGATGAGTCCCTTCTCCCTCTCCATGATGCTCTCAAACTGGAATTCCGGAGGGTCGTGGACACCTACAAGGGGGCTTTGCAGAAACTGGAGGATTTGGCCTTGTCCAATCGGAGTAACCCCAAGTCGGTCGCTCATGGACCAGCCCCCATCCAGGCATCCCATCAAAGGCAGTTGTCTCTCCGGTAAATGCTCGTTTTATGATCGTTTTCTCGATGTTTTGCTTTCTTCCCGGTATTAGTTTATACTCCTGTTTATTCTTTTATTTTTATTTTTGCCCTTTTAATTTTCTCCTTTTTGCCATTTTAATTTTATCCTTTCTTCTCTTCTATTTTTCTCTCTTTTTCGCCGTTTTAATTTTCCCCTTCTTGCTCTTTTATTTTTCCCTCTTTTTCGCCGTTTTAATTTTCCCCTTCTTGCTCTTTTATTTTTCCCCTTCTTGCTCTTTTATTTTTCTCCCCTTTCTGCGCTTTTCTCTTTTTTATTTCGCCCTTTTATTTTTTCTGGTTTTCTCCCTTTTATTTTTCTCTCACTTTTGCCCTTTTATTTTTCTTTCCTTTTTGCCCTTTTATTTTTCTTTCCTTTTTGTCCTTTTATTTTTCTTTCCTTTTTGTCCTTTTATTTTTCTCTCCCTTTTGTTCTTTTATTTTTCTCTCGCTTTTGCCCTTTTATTTTGCTTTCCTTTTTGCCCTTTTATTTTTCTTTCCTTTTTACCCTTTTATTTTCTTTTTGCCCTTTTATTTTCTTTTTGCCCTTTTATTTTCTTTTTGCCCTTTTATTTTCTTTTTGCGCTTTTATTTTTCCTTCCTTTTTGCCCTTTTATTTTTCTCCTCTCCGCCCGTTTAATTTTTCTGGTTTTCTGCCGCATATTTTTCTTCTTTTTGCCCTTTTATTTTTCTCTCCTTTTTGCCCATTATTTCGCTCTACTTTTTGCCTTTTATTTCTTTTTAACCATTTTATTTTGCTCTGCTTCATGCCAATTTCTTATTTGTCCACTCCTTTGCTGTGTGCTTGCCGTGTTTTCATTGTAATTTGCTTACAAATATCTTCTTTTGCCCTTTTCCTCGTCCCCTGTCTTTCTATTTATTTCTCCTGCTTTCCCTTCTACTTTGATCTCCTTTTTCATATTTTCTTCTTTGACTACTTCTTTTCTATGTTTCCCCTGTAATAGCTTCTATTTTACTCTCGTGTTTTGACCTTTTCTTTTTTGTCTCCTGCATTTCTCCTCTTTACCCTTTTCTTTGTTTGCCGTAAGTGCTTTTTGTTTTATTTGTTTCTCTTTTTACCCCTTTTTTATTTTGTTTCAGCTTTTAACATTTTTTCCTCTTTTGACTACTTTTTACCTCTTGATTTTCCCTCTCCGTTTTATCTTCTTCTGCTTTGACTTCAGCTTGTTGAATTTTTCTCAATCCCCCCTTTGGATTTGTTTTAATCTTCACTTCCTCCTCCCGTTGTTGCTTGCTGCTCTTTTAAACGTTTCCTCTTTTATCCTTGTGATTTTCCTACTATTTTTTGTGGTTTTCCCCGGCTTCCCAGTTTTGACTTTCTGTTTCCTGGATTTTGTATCTCTTTCCTCCATCTGAAACGCCTTACGTGTAACATTCTGTATACTTATTACATGTATTATTTTGTTTTTGCTCCTGTTTTACTCCTTTCTACCAGATTCCACCTTCTCATGCCTTTGGGCCCATGTACTAATCTCCTTCAATTCCCTCCTGCACTTGGTCTCTGTTCATTATCATACTTCCTGCACCTTTCACTCCGTCGCTTTTGTTTTGTTCTTGCCTTGGAATGTCATTCAACCGCAAGGGGAAATGCTAACAATGCTAATTTGAAGAAAGAATAATAATTTTGAAGAAATAAAAAAAAAATGACATGAATTTTGTAGAGCTGAAGAGATTCAGGAGCGTCTGATAAAGAACAAGTCCCTTCTGAACGTGATGGAGCCCACTTTGGACAATCATTGCCTGGACATTCTGGTGGTGATTCTCCAGCGTCGCATTGAATGTGACAAGGAGTCTCTCTTCCAGTACACACAACTGAGGAAAGACGCCGGGGACATCACAGCCAAATCAGTGGTCGCACCTCTGCTCATTCGCTACTCGCGTGGCTGCAAGCAGGTAATAATAATGACGATACAAAAAAGTCCTACAAAAACCAATGGAGAAACATACTACAGCAAAAAAAAAAAAAAAAAAATCACACACGCATCCCACATATTCATTTCACATTTACAAAGTCCTTTTTGCATGCATTATATACTCCACTTTCTCTTATTGGCTTGGAGCAATTATTTTTATTATTCATCCCTCACTAATAAATTACACATGTTCGAATCTCATTTGGCCTTTTTTCCCCTCTTGTTCAAAGAGAGTTTCCCCCCTTTATAATGCATGAGCTGAAGAGGGAGAGAGAACTCCTTTTTCATCCTTCTCTCAATCATCCTTAGCTTTACATAGTCATCATTGGGTAAAAGAGGGGGGGGGGGAAAGCATGTAAGTGTTTTTACATAAAAGATCACGGTGTAAAGAGAGCTTGAGCAAAGTACTTGAGTCACAGTATTTATTAACCATATATTTTATTTGGGAAAAGTCGAGAGCATTTTTTGCAAAGGATTTTTTTCCCCTTTTGCACAAGTACGTACAAATGACCATATATGTACATTATTTTTAAGGGTAAATATTAACTGTGGACCATAATGGAAGGAGATGGAGGGAGGAGAACATCTGCTTTAAAGGAGGACTTCATCATAGGATGTTGATATTAGTTTATGTATGTACATAATATGTATGTAGCACATGTACAAGAATTTGGACAAAGTGGTCTTGATGCGCTCCAGGGGGAACATTCCCACCAAATGAGATAAGAGATTTAGGGAAAAGATGAATGGCGGCTGACATAAGAGTACAAGAGGAAGATTGGTAATGATGAGGCTCCTTATCATTTTCGGGGCGGATGAGATGGAGGAGGATGAGGGAGTAGCAAAAAAAAAAAATACGAATATGCATTATGACCATGTAAAGAATATTATATGAGAGAGGATGAGTATTTTTTTTTTTAAGGAAGAAAGTGGAATGTCATTCTCTCACATTATATTTATTTTTTATTTTTTTCTAGGTCAGTTAGCTTCGTATGGTCAGGACTTTGGGAAATATTCCTCTTCCTTTTGTGCCTACACTTCCGAAGGCGCAGTTCTTAGTAAATAGTAATAATGATAATTACCAGATACAGGTGGAGGTCTATTAAAAGTGGGGAGCTTCTTCATCCAAAATTTTCTTCGGCTTGGTCTTGAGCAAAAATTTTTGCCGTTTCCCAAGGCAAAGGAGGGGGTCCGGCCGAAATTGGGGGTCTACTATAAATAAGCACTGTGGCAGTAGGAGCATCCGCATCCATTCTAGGTCCTCGTTATAAAAAAAAAACACTTTGAGAAAGGAGATCAAATCTGGAGGAGAATCTCTCCTGTCCTCTCTGATGGGTCTTCTCTCATACATTGCTATAAAAAAAAGACTTATAAATACATATTTTACCACCTTCCTTTGATTCCATCCCTTCCTGCGAAACAATAATATGTATAAAAAAAAACAAAGACGACCATGTGGCGGTATGTCTCATTTTTAGCGTCAATGCTCTGCCAAAGTCAGTGATGGTGTAGTAGAAGAAGTTGAGAAAGATCACGATCGAGCAATCAGCCCGGAGCTCCAACGGTGTTGGGTAGAATGTGGCATTGCAGTGATTATAATTCTCCCTCAAGAAAGAGACATTCTAATTTGATGTTTTCTCTCTTTTCTTTCTCTTTACTGGGGATACGAAGAAGAAGACGAATTGGAAGAGAAAAAACATATGTTTTTGTAGCTTATGGAAACGGTTCTTCTTCTTCTACAATTTCCCCTCTTTTTCCCCCCTCCCGTCCAAATGTTATTGCTCTCTCGTCATCGTAATCACTGCGGCCGTCGTCGAAATTTTTGCTGACGTTAGATGGAAAATGACAAATGTTGGTCCGTTATTATTATTTCTTTTCAGTCACATTCGTCATGCCATGTGTTATGAAGAAGAGCTCATCATTATTACTGGCTTTTGTTTATTTTATTACATTCTTTTTTTTCCCCCCTTCTTTCTTTGAAAGACTTCAAAAAACCTTCTTTATATATCATCCATTACTATAGGGAACTCTCGATTAGTGGTATATACCTGGGATTTAAATGGAAAAGAGATTTTTCCAATGGAGGAATAGGGCCTCCGTGGTACATAGTATACCGTAGGGACGTTTCCCCGTATCCTTCCTAGAGGCAGGACCTGGAGCCAAATGGCAAATTTTTTTTTCCTATTCATTTAGTAGTACACAAAAGTCATGGTATCTTGCGGGAGTACAATAAGGACACCAACAAGGATTTTGATGTGTGTGAATTCACCATTTTTCCGCCACCGTGAATTTCTTGTCAAAATCAAGTCATTTATTATCTGTCTCCTCTCCCTCCCTTTTCTCCCCTTTTTGGAATTTGTGTTGGCGTTGGCAAAAGATCTTTTTTTTCTCTTCCTAACATTTTTCTCTGATGATGAGGAAGGTGTGGGGTATTAAAGGAATTGACGTTCTGGTCCACAAATTGAAGGTGAATGGAGGAAGGAAATTATAGAGGGGGCAAAAAAACAAAAAGGGCATATTGAAGAGGTAAGGTAGAGGCCCTGGGCAATTAGTGTCTTAAAATGGAATAAATGTGTGAAATGCTCACTTAGACATGTAGGCTAATAAAATAAAAGATGTCCCCCCGCCAAATCCTGTGGCGCTCTGCTCCTTAAATGTGGCCAATACTACTGTTTTTAATTATTTATGACGTCCTTTTCACCCTTTTCATGCTGAGCTTCCCAAGAGCTCTTCCTTTGGGTTTTATGAAGAGCAAATGTGCACATGTATACATGTGTATACAAATACATATTGTGGGGTATTGCCATGGCCATTAAAATTCCGCGGTACGGATGCCTTCCTTTATGAAAAGCATTCCGTAATGTTCTTCTTCAGATTGGGACACAAATAAGTTGAACTTGGTATTTTGATAGTTTTTTTTTTTTTTGGAACAAAAAGTCTCTTATCTCAAAAGGTGACATCTTTGGTGTAGGATTTTGTAATTGTGACCACCTTTTTGTGTACTTTACCACCAATTTAACATCCATATGCTTCCCTCCTCCTGACAATGTTTGCAAAAAGCGGAGTCACGGAGTTTTCAATTGTGTACACAACACCCACATGTGTCCCACGAGGGTTTGGGAACGGAATTTTTAGGATTATAAAAGCTCCGCCAAATGTATTCCTTAAAGACCTGAGAGCTTCTAATGACCCCGTGTGACTCCTCTCTTGTGTTTGCCAACAAAGAAAGTAAGAGAAAAAAACGAAAAAAGAGCTAACAAACCATTACCAGGCAATTAGGTACAGTTACACCAATGTTTCTGAGGGAGTTTTGGAGTTTAAAAAGTGAAATGACGACTTGTGTAAAAAGTACTCCTGACAAAGGACGGTCTCAGTATTTTTAATCATTTTTTTTTCACATTTCTTGGAAGGTACTGGATTTAATGCGGGAAGCGGCGAAGGAAGTAGGCCGGGACATTGATGATGATGAGGATGATTCGAGTGACCTCTCCGGTTACCATTCCGACTCCGATTCCGCCATTATGACGTCGGGGAATTCCCCATACGTGTCCCCTAGAGCCCGATACAACTTTCTTAGTCGTTCAGGTAAGTTTTTTTTTCTAATTTTCTTACGGTGAGAGGAATTGCTTCTTTTTCCCCCTTGTAAATTGTTGTTTGAGAAGAGATACCACCTGTGATCTTCGTTTGATTAATTTTTTTTCTGAGAGAGAGAAGGAGGATCAAAAAAAGAGTGAGGGTGTGAGAGAAACGAGAGAGAAGAGGAATGTCAGTAATTTTCATTCTTGATTTTTTTTTATACCACGACTCCAACAACTTACAGTGATTTGCACTGGGCGTAATTAGAAAGAAGTAAAGAGAGAGAGAGAGAGAGAGAGAGAGAGAAAGAGAGAGAGAGAGAGAGAGAGAGAAGATGAGTTGATTGGGAGGTCTGTTTGCCAAATACCTGTGAAATTCTCGACGATGCATATGAGAACAGTGTATTACACCTCCTTTAAAACATAGCAAAAACATTTTACAGCTCAAAAGAGAAAAAGTCTTCTGTAAAATAAAACATATAGGAACAACAACAAAAAAATAACAAAGGAATCTTCCCGTGTAATATGATGAAGGAAGGAAAAACTATTTTTTTTTGGCAAAAAAAAAACGAAGCAAAGAAAGGGAGAAAAAAAAACGAATCTTGGATAAAAGGAAAAAGATCTCACATTTTTACATGCTTCATCATCTTCTCCATCTGATGATGATGATGAAGCATCTATAGAGGGACATAGACAGAAAGGGGCAATAAGGAACGAAAGTAAAAGAAACAACCTGTTGTTGCGGTGGAGGAAGAACCGTTAATTCCTAGCGTTTCGTTTACATTCCTTGATTGCTTAACAACATTCTTTTGACTACTCCTCGCACTAACGTATTAAGTCCCTTCTTTCTATGGCCCTTTCCTATGGGTCTAAAGGGGTAGTAGTGGCAGTCAATTTTCTCTCTCTCTCTCTTGCTAATATTATTATATCTGATTCTCCAAGCCTTTCCCATGGCCTTGTCTTTTGTTTTTTTTTCTCCCCTTTTTCTTCTTCTGATTCGTACAAATGCTGTAACTCCTGTAGGATTTTTGTTTTACAACGTCCATAAACGAGTGACTGAACTCTCGATAATTTTACTCATTCATACACGAACGGACATGAAAACATTATTTATCATTGACAGCCAAAGGTTTTTTTTTTCTTTCTCTCTCCTCTCTCTCTCTCTCTCTCTCTCTCTCTCTCCATTATGTCTCTTTTCCCCCTGACATTTCCTGTTCAAAAATAATTTTTACCACGCTGCTATACTATTACAGAAAGAAATTTGCACTTATGTGACTTGATATTATATGTATTTTGTAATAATAGTAAATCACAAAGGCTTTGTTTCTTTTGTTTTTTTTTCTATCCCATTCCAACCATGCTCTTTCCCTACCTTGTATGATATGGGATGGAAATGTACAAAAAAAAAAAAATCTACATGAAATACAAAAGTTCGGAGCAAAGCCATTCTCCGTCCTTCCTTCCTCTCCTCATCCTCAGGAGTGAGTTCAGGAGCTTCATCCTCTCGATCCGGTTTCTTGGGAGCGACGAGTCCCGGCGGTAGTCACGAGTTCACTCCATCAACTAACACTTGTTGTTCCAATAACAACGGCAACAATAACAGCACCACCACTACCACCTCTAATAACCATACTCGCCCCAGACATATCAAGCTCAAGAATCAACTCCACAAGAACAACTCACTCGGTCAGTTCTGAAAAAGTGTAATTTTTTTTTTCGTTATGATTATTATTTATTTTCACTCCATTATAATAATATGATGCATCCTTTCCCCTCCCCCTGCTTCCATCCTCGTATGCATATGCATACCATGTTTAATTGTTTTGGTTTGCTCATGTACCTATCATGCGGAGTATTCACATATAACACACATTTCTCCCCCATGTATTTCTGGTATGACATGTATTTTAGAAGGAAGGGACCTGACTGCTTGAAGGATGAATTGAACGGTTCTTACGCTCTTTTTATGACCTCCTCCCTTCTTTATTTATTTTTCCCTTCTATTCTTTCTCACAGTGTCAAGTTCATCGGAAGGAAGCGGGGGGAGTATTGTTGGGGGTGGGGATGAGTACCAGTCACTCAAATGTATGGAATGTGTGACGGTGGTGTCCGTCCCGGATGACCAGGTCATTACCCAAGGACTCAATCATCATTGTGCCATTCAACAATCCCAGCCCTCCTCACCACCACCATTGTCACTGCCACCTGCCCAGGGTCAAGTCAAGGAGGAAGGTCGGGTCCTGGCAGAGCTTCGGACCGAAATACAACAATTGAGGAGGGGCATGCTCAATGCTAATGCCACCATCCTTCTATTAGAACAGAGGGAGAAGAACCTCTTGAATTGTTCCAGGTATTTCCTAGCAACGACGGCCAATTATAACTACATAAAATTCACAAAAAATTTTTATCTCCCGATTCAATACATTAGGACATGAATCATTACGAAATATTAAATAATTAGGAAATCCTTGAACTCCTTGACATTTGAAAATCGTGAGGCATTGGAAAATCATATGGCATTAGGAAATGATAAACCAATTATAAATCATGAGGCATTAGAAAATTATAAACCATTTCAAAATCATGTCATTAGAAAATTATAAACCATTTGAAAATCATGTCATTAGAAAATTATAAACCATTTGAAAATCATGTCATTAGAAAATTATAAACCATTTGAAAATCATGTCATTAGAAAATCATAAACCATTGGGATAATCCCATGATTATCAATAATAATGTGATTCCAAATACTTACATACCTATACGTATAATTTCCTTCCCAAATGTTAGGCATTTGGCTCAAAGAGATTAGAAGAGGATCAAGGACACATAGGATTTTCTCCCCAAAACTGTTAGCCAATGAATACTCATTACTTATGTTATTAGCCAAGGTTAATGAGGTGAAGAAAACAGGAATCAAGATATTCCTGCGAAAGGAGGTGTAAAGTAAAAGCGTTTTTTTGGAATCTCTTGCACCTCGTGGGTGGCCTTTGAAGATGGTAATGTAAATACTATAGGTATAGGTACTATGTACATGGTTAGGGAGATGTTAGGGAGAAAATAAAGAAAGGTTCTGGCCCCAAAAATGTTTTTTTTTGTTTGTTTCCCTGTAACTGCCCCTCCCAAACATACATTGGCCTCATAAAAAAATGAAATTCTCGGCTAAAAATGTTTTAGTACACCAAAACTTGACTGTTTCACAGGTTAGCGGAGGATCACTTGCAAAGGAGTGCGGAAGAGAGAGCGAATGAACTGATCCGGGAGTACGGGAGCGTGTATGCTCAGCCGAGGGTGGAGGCCATGGATGCTTTGGACGCTTTGCCCCAACTCGTCACTGCCGATCAACTCAAGTCCAAGTTACTCTTCTCAGTCCTGGTCGTAAGTCTCTTTTTCTTACTCCATTTTATACTTTCTCTCTTCCTCAGTCTCTCTTTTCCTGTCTTTCTCTCTCTCTTTCTCTCTTTCTATCTCTCTCTTTCTCTCTTTCTCTCTCTTT
>JAQGBT010000491.1:0-50873 GCA_034698585.1 Disparrhopalites patrizii
ATACTTAATTTGGTCATTAATTAATTCATTCATTTGACAATTAATTCATTAATTTGGCAATTCAATACTTAATTTGGTCATTAATTAATTCATTCATTTGACAATTAATTCATTAATTTGGCAATTCAATACTTAATTTGGCAATTAGTTAAATCATTTGGCAATGCAATTATGCAATACTTAGTTTGGCAATTAGTTAATTCATTTCACGATTCATGCTGTACAAATGTGTTATGAAAGCATGAAAATCATTTAATTTTCGATCCCATTAACTCTCCAATTTGTTTTTATTAAACAGGCGGTTAAAAATAAATTATTTGGAATGTTGATACTGAATGTGCGGACGTTTGACAGCAAAAATTGCTCTGCAACTCAGAAATCAAGATAATCGCTCCGGTACGTGCTGTACAGTTGAAGTTCCTGCAAAAAGGAGAGAATAAATTCATATACCTGGCAATGTATTTTCTCATTCAACGGTTCAAAAAAATGAGACAATAAAATTGAATTCATACATACCTCCATTTTACAATTGTCAATTTCATCCTGTGTCATGCGACCCTTGGTCTCATTCACAACCAACTTATGGACGGCGCCATCACATTTCGCCTTCACGTGGAGAATCCCGTTGTCATCCAAGTTCATATGAACGTCCAGCCTCTGATTCAGGGGAGTATTATCCGGAAGGTTCAAGGTGAATTCTCCCAACTGGAAATTTTTGTCCACCAAGCGCTCCTCCCCTTCATAGATTGTGATTTTAGCAGCGGGCTGGCCCTTCTGGACTGTGTAGTACGTCCTGGTTGCGGAGGACGGGATTGGCGAGTTCTGTTTGAGCACAGGGGAAAAGTCGTGGGAAGTGTCCGTTTCCTTCCGGACGCGGACACCAATTGGGTGAGGATAGACGTCCTTAAAGAAATAGTCGGGCTCCTTCGTTGCCGTCATGGTACTGGCATGCAAGGCGGCTCCATAAGCCACGGCCTCGTCCCCTTTAATGACCTTGGAGAGGAGTTTCCCCCCAAAATATTGCCGGACCATCTCCTGGACAGAAGGGATCTTGGAAGATCCCCCGACCATGACGATCTCATCGATGGTTTCCCTCTCAATCTGATTCTCCTTCAGGACCTTATCCATGACGGCGATGCTCTTGTCAAAGGCCGGCTGGTTCAGGCTATTAAAAATGTCCCTGGTGACCTTCACATTCAAGCTGGTGTCTCCGTGCATTGCATCCAAACTGACATTCGTGGCCCTGGCAGAGGTCAAGTTGATTTTCTGGAGCTCACATTCATTTTTTAATCGCCGAAGATTCTTCGTCGTCTTGAATCGCTGTGATTCCACCGTGGAATTCTTCCCCGCCTTCAAATCCACGCCGTGTTCTCGCCGGAATTCTTGGAGGCAATATTCCACGATGGAATTATCAAAGTCCTCCCCGCCCAAGTGGGTGTCCCCACCCACGGCGATGACCTCCATGTTATTCCCCTGCATGGTCAAAATAGAGATGTCAAAGGTCCCACCGCCCAGGTCGAAAATCAGGATTTTCTCCAAATTCTCCGGTTTGATTTGGTGATTGTAGGCAATGGCGGCAGCCGTGGGCTCGTTGATAATCCGGAGGACATTCAGTCCCGCGATTTCCCCCGCGTCCTTCGTCGCTTGGCGCTGCCCATCATTGAAATAGGCTGGGACGGTAATGACGGCATTGGTCACCTTTTCACTTAAATATTCCTCTGCCTGGATTTTTAGATATGTGAGGACTTTGGCGGAGATTTGTTCCGGGAAATAACTCCGGCCTTGGGCTTCGATCACGGGCGTATTTCGGATGTTGCTGACCTTGAAGGGCCAGTATTGGATGTCCTTTAGGACGAATGTGTCATCAAATCGACGGCCAATGAGTCGTTTGACGTCGAAGATGGCATTTTCCGCTTTGATGTCCGACCGCTGCTTTGCCGCTTCCCCGACAATTGCCGTCCCATCTTCGTCTATGGCCACGCAGCTCGGGGTCGTATTTTTTCCAATGTCGTTAGGGATAATCTTCACCTCGCCGTCCATACACACTGCCACACAGGAATAGGTCGTTCCCAGGTCGATTCCGATGGCAGCCATTGTAATATTTCGCCTCCAGGAAAATTATAAAAAAATATGTCACATACAGCCCTTCAACGTAGCGTAAATAGTGAAATTTCTGTTAATTTGCCCTCAAAATTTGTGGGTAGTCAAACAATTTACTTGGCGAAGTGAGCATGATATTTGTCTCTACAGTGGACTCGCGCTATAACAACCTTGAAGGGAAGTGCAAAAATGGTTGTTTTATGGAAAAGTTGTTATATGGAACATTTAATATCTATACTACATATACGAAGGGCTAAAAAATAAAGTTGTTATAGAGTAAAAGTTGTTATATGGAGAGTTGTTATAGAGAGAGTCCACTGTATTTGAAATTTTCCGCTCTTGAGCTCCCCGACAGAAATTGGTGCACTCCCACCATTGAAGTGCTATTCTTTGAAAAAAGCACAAGGAACAGAGTGAAGAGCTGAAACAAATCCAGATGCATGTGGGGATCTTATCAATTTGGATTCCATCCTCTGTCTGATAAGAACAAAGTAGTTCTGTCCAAAGAGTACATGATAGGACGGATAAAACCAGGCACTTGTCTATGTCAAAATTGAATGTTGTAGGGCCGAGAATTAATTCAGTGTAGATTCGTCCTGGAAATTATTGTCGATAAAATTGTACCTTATTTTCATGCATGTATGCACGGAATTCTGTATATACATATATACAGAACAAATCGGAAAAAAGTAACCATATATCAGTGCATCCCCGTTGGCTTGTCCTTCAGGGGATGCGATAAGATTGGGGCTCAAAGGATTGTCCAATTTATGTAGGATGTACATACATATGTATTAATACAGTAAAGTCTCTTATTACAAGTCTCTTTATAACAACATTTCTCTGTAACAACTATTTTTCCAGCCTCTCGTGCATGCAAGGTGCATGTTTATTGTTCTATATGTATAACAACTTTTCTCTGTAACAAAATTTTCCGCCCTTCCCATCAGAGTTGTTATGTAGAGACTCCACTGTACAACAATTGTGCCTTCAACTCTCTGTAAAAATGCAGGATAAAATCCATGGGCTTAACAGTTTACATTTTACATACTTTTATTTAAACAGGAGTGCCATTGAAGATATGGTACTACAAATTTAAGCAACAGCAGCAACCCTGCACGGAATACAAATGCAGATTAGGATTTACAAGAGTTACACGTTAATGACATTTTGCATATATTTAACAAAATTTCTACTATGATTGTTGTGTGAAGCAAGGCGATGGCCATTGATTTTATTATAGTTTCACACCCACCAAGATGGTTAAAGGAGGGTAAAAAAAATCGATTAAATTTCCTCCTGTCGAAAATATTACTAATTTACATATTTTGGGGCGGGAAATTTCAATATTTCTGACACACAAAAATTTCAAGCGTATTTTCAGCAATTTATTCAAATTGCTTGCCAATCCCTTTTGTGGCAGATCCCAATTGTTGGAGGCGGATCCGTCTTGCAAGTTTTTTTTTTACTTCTCAGTTGTATATAGTGTTGAAATGAAGCTCCTGAAAAATTTACGTGTATTGTTTCATCATCATGTATACATTCATTTTGAGACATATAAAGTAAAAATAAAAGCTTTAAACAGGACGTACCTCAAACATTTTAATAATGTCCTCCTTCGTAAGCCTCCCTTTGGTCTCCATAACTCGCAATTGATTGGTCGCAAAATTTTTGGGGCACATGGCGCTGCAATGTAGAATTCCCTCCTCATTAATGGCCATGGTCACATCAATGGGCTCTCCCTTGGGGCACCCCGGGGGCATATCCACGGCGAATTCCCCCAAGAAATGATTGGTCTCGATGGTGGGATTTAACCCCTCGTAAATCTTGATAGATACCACCCTCTGATTTGCCTCCACCGTCTCGTAGTGCGCCAGTTTCTCACAAGGAATCCGCACATTCCTCGTCAGGATCGAGTTGAAATTCGTCCCGTCCCGCTCCGTCCTAATCTTAATGCCAACGGGGAGGGGGTAGACATCCTTGAATTGTATTTCAGGCAAAGGGTCAAATCCAGGTCGGACGGCGGCTGGAGCCATCAAACTTGCCTGGAGGGCAGCGCCATACGCAACGGCCTCATCCCCCCGAATCGTCTGCAGGGGCGTCCTCCCATCGAAATAGTCCTTGATCCTCTCCTGAATGGCTGGGATCTTGGACGAGCCGCCCACCAACACGACCTCATCGATGGATTTATTCGTTAGCCCCGCCTCCTTGATGGTCTGATCCATGATTTCAATGCATCTATCAAAGGCTTCTTTATTCAGGTCATTCAATGTGTCTCGGGTCACCCGGACCTCCATGCTGATGTCCTGGTAAATGGCGTCCAGGCAAACGACCGTGTTTTTTGCCGCCGATAAATGAACCTTCTCCTGCTCACATTCATTCTTGAGGCGCCGGAGGCGCTTGCTAACGAGCATGCGCTCACGCTCCGACGTCGAATTCTTTGCCGCCTCCAAATCGATGTTATGTTGTTGCTGGAATGTCCTGATACAATGCTGGAGGAGGGTGTTGTCGAAATCTTCACCACCCAAATGGCAATCTCCTCCCACGGCCTTGACCTCAATGTCACTGCCCTGCATGGTCAAAATGGAAATGTCAAAAGTCCCCCCGCCGAGGTCAAAAACCAAAATAGTCTTTAGTTCCTCGGAGCGCCGCTGGAAATTGTAGGCAATGGCGGCGGCCGTGGGTTCATTGATGATTCGGAGGACATTCATACCCGCGATTTCCCCCGCGTCCCTCGTGGCTTGTCTCTGCCCGTCATTGAAATAGGCCGGTACGGTGATGACCGCATCGGTGACATCCGATCCGAGATAAGCCTCGGCGTTCTCCTTCAATTTTGAGAGGACCCGGGCGGAAATTTGCTCCGCTAAATATTCCTTTTCGTTGGTGAGACGGATCACCGGAGTATTCCTTTGGCCTTGGACGACGTTAAAGGGCCAGTATTTGATGTCCTTTTGCACGATGGGATCGTCAAATCTCCGTCCGATGAGGCGCTTCACGTCAAAAATTGAATTCTTGGGGTTCACATCCGCCCGGAATTTTGCTTGCTCTCCTATTAAAACCCCTCCGGAATCGTCAAAAGCCACGTGACTGGGCGTGGTCTTTTTCCCGATCTCGTTGGGAATCACTTCCACCTTCCCATTTCGGTACACTGCCACACAGGAGTAGGTCGTGCCCAAATCGATTCCTATGGCAACCATTGTTGTTTTTTTGTTTGCTGGAAAGTTCTCCGTTTAATGAATCCCAATATCAGCCTCTTCCAAATACCTCGCCCACAGTAGGGCCACTGTCAGATTGCCAATGGGCTTTGTGAGCAATGGGAGTCGAGGTGGCAAAGCTTTGATCTTATCACGGACAGATAATGAAAAAAGAATTCAGTACAACTGATAACATTTGGCTCGCAAATTTCTCCTTTCCCGTGTAAATTTTATGCGCAAGCAAATGAGTCAATTACAGTCGACCCTCTCTATAACAGCACCCTATCTGCACCAGGAAAAGTGCTCTTATAACGGACTGCTGGTACAGAGAATTAGTTTCAAAAATATAAATAATAATTAACTAAGATTATTTTCAGGCCTATCTTTGATAATTTTTCAAATTCTAACAATATTTACACAACCGGGCGTAATTATTTACATTTTAGTGGGAAAAGAATAGAATTGTGCTGGTGTAGGGTTCCGGTGCTATTAGAGAGAAAACGTTAATGTCGAAGGGATACTTGACTTAGGCGTTAATGCTCTTATAGGAAGAAAGAGTTGTTATAGTGAGATAAATGTGACTGAGGGAAGAAAATACCCTGCTGTTATATACTAACTGCTGTTATAGCGAGTGCTCTTATAGAGAGTGCACTTTACAGGGTAAAGCTGTAGGGGGGATTCAACACTGCTGTTATAGAGTATACCGAAATTACTCGAAAGATGGCCCGGGCCAAGTTGAACAATTTCATACAGTAAAGTCTCTCTATAACAGCATCCAAGGGAACCCAAAATTTTACTGTTCTAAAAGGAATGCTGTTATAGAGAACACAATTATTACGTATTTTATGTACGATGTGCTGCGAATTTCATGGCGTTATGGAGAACATGCTTTTATAAGGAGTGCTGTTATGGAGAGACTCCACTGTATTCAGACCCCGGCCAACTTTAGAACGCGGCCACCTTTAGGGGCGGCTACCTCTACTAAGCTTAAGCCATTTATTCTAATTATACACTAAATGAGCGCAAGATAAAAATAACGACGATTGCAATTTTCTGTTAACCAGAACCACTTTAATCTGAATCTGAAATCGAATCAACTTCAAAAGGACCCAGTTGGTCTTTTTGAGCTGTCCATGTTCTTGTTCGCTTCGGATGCACATTAAATTCCATTGCAGCTCCCTCGCCAGAATTATCTTCAGCAAATTTAATTGCTTATAGTTTTAGCTTTACACTGAATGAACGCCTTTTATTTATGTTGCTAGTATTAGCTTGAGCTACTCGAGTTTACGCGACCACATTAAATTATTCGAATTGTTGAAATAAAAAGTAGCCTAAAGTTAGGAACACCGAAATAAATTATAATTTCCCGTTCCCACGGCGCTTGTTTGACAATAACAGCCTTTATGCCTCATCCTAATTGAAAACATGCATCGTATAGCAAATAGATTGCAACGCCATTGAACTAATTAAAGACAGGGCCATCTTTAAAGACCCAGCCATCTTTTGAGCAGGCTATCTCTACGCGCATGTCTGAAAATACCCGGCCATCTTTAGAGACCGGCCAAATTTTGCGTTAGGCCATCTTTCGAGTAATTACGGTAAGTGCTCTTATAGGGAGGGCGACATAGGGAGAGTCGACTGTATAGATAAGGTGAATCATGCTGTATGATGCCGAATATATCAGTTACAAGTGAATGTTTGTACTAACTAAGTGCATTTCTTCATTAACGTCTAAATTCAGGGGATTTGTATGTTATCACTGCTTTACAGATAAAAAACCACAACGTTATGATCACAGGATTTAATTGCGAATTTTATAGGAACACAATTTTTATTTTTTAATACAGTGGAGTATCTACAACAATTCTCTGTAACAACATTGTTTTTCCAGCCCTTTTCGCACATGTAAGGTGCATATTTAATGTTCTACATAACAACATTTCTCCATAGCAATATTTGTCGCCCTTCCCTTCAGAGTTGTTATATAGATACTCTACCGTACATGCAATAACTTATGCATTTTGTTGGTTGAAAGACAGCAAGGATTGAAAAGACCGCCCACACGAGGCGGCCCCAATGGCGACGGCATGATCCGGATTAACGCCATGTAAAATTTTGGCTGTCGGGAACATCCCTTTTAGCATGTGCCTCACCCTCGGGATCTTGCTGGAACCTCCAACCAAAACGATTTCGTTGATATCCCCCAAACTAAGATTGGTCTTCTCCGTCACGGCCCGCACCAAAATATTTCTACAGGTCAAAAGATACTTCTCAATCAGGGCATTGAACAGCTCCTGCGTGAACAGTACATCCAAATCCTGAGTTCCGTGAATGGCATAGACGCAGACGGGGTAGGATTTCGCGGCGGAGAGGTAGCATTTCACCTTTTCACATTCTTGGCGTAACCTCGCTAGTTTCATCCGCACCCCCACCGCCTTTGTCCCCTCTTGCAGAAGGTCGATCCCATGTTTCTTCCGGAACTCCTGGATGCAGTGATAAATCATTTCTTCGTCGAAATCTTCCCCACCCAAATGGGCATCTCCATCCACGGCCAGGAGGGACACCTTCCCATTCAGCATGGAACAAACCGCCACATCAAAGGTCCCTCCGCCAAGGTCGAAAATCAGGCTTTGAATTTTTCGGTTCAGATCGTCCCCACTCCTGAAAGAGTCACTGAACGCCAGGGCCGCGGCGAATGGCTCCTTTACAAATTTAATGCGCTTGAAGCCACTAGCCTGACATGCGGCCTTGAGAAGTTCTTCTTCCTTCTTTTGGAAATGCACGGGAACGGCCACGACGGCGTTTTTAATGTTTTCGCCAATCTGGCTTTCCGCATTGCTTTTCAAGTATGACATAATAATTGTGACAATTTCTTCTGGAGAATAATTATGGCCTTCCATACAAATTTTTATTTGGCCCCCAACGTCCTGGACTTTAAAAGGCCACATCCTCAGGAAATGTTTTAAGTTCGGATCCCCGAAATTTTTGCCGAGCATGCGCTTTACGTCGTAAATGGTGGTGGCAGGACTGGAGCAGGCCATGTCTTTGGCGACCCGACCCACGATGGAATTTTCGTCGTCTTGGAATAGCACATAGCTCGGGGTGGTTTCTTCATTGAGCGTATTAAAAACCACTTGAATTTCTTCCTGGAAATTTACCGCCACGCAGGAGTAAGTTGTGCCAAAATCAATGCCCAAAACGGGAGGTCGCATTAGGTCTCCGTCATCCTCGGAAACGTCCTCTTCCAGCAAAGCCTCTTCCTCCTTTTCTAAAGGAGCGCCATCGTCCTCATCGCCGGACGACCCCGACTCACCGCGCATGTCCAGGAGTCTATGTGGAATGTCCTGGAAATTCAATCCCGCCACGGCCCGGACCACCTTTCGGGGCCCAACTACTTCGTAGCCATGCTTTCCCTGGAAGTAATCGTTTACCACCAGCCTGGACACGATTTGACTGGACCGGACCACAACGACCTTGGCTAGGTCGATTTGTTGGAGATCAAAGTCCAACAACATATTCTGAAGGATGCCATAGCAGTTCTGGAGCCAACTTCTGATGATGGAGACGAAGACTTCCCAGGAGAAATCAATTTCCCAGTCCAGATTACGCCAAAATTTTGGGAGGGCAATAGTCACAGATTCGGAATTGGCAAAGTCCATTTGTTTTCTTGTCCAGGATTTTTGGAGCTTTTTTCGAGCTTCATTTGTATCCTTTTCGCCCATGATTTCCCCGGTCCTTTCCCCAAATTGTTCCAAACACCATCCAACCACCAAATCGTCCACGTCTTGGAGTTTACACTGTTGAATCTTTTGAGAATGACGCAAGGAAATAATCTTGGAATTTACTTTGGAGAGAGAGGCTCGTAGATATCCACTTCTGAATTTTAGAAGCAAGTACCAACCATCCAGGGAATTATTATTTTTACAGCTCGCATTTAAAACACAGCCTATGTCCGTGGATACAAAGTGGAGCTGTCGAATCCCGGCCAACTCGGCGGCCTCAGTAACTGCCTCTAGCCTGGAGGATGGCAAAGGCAAAATAATGACTGCCTGGCGTACAATTTCTCGTGTAATCTCTTCCGTCCGTCTCTTTATGGCCACGAACACATGTGATAAAATTTGGATGGAGGAAATTGCCGTTCCGCGAATGTCCACTGCAGCCAAGCCATTGGCGTTGATCACAGAAAACGGCCATTTGGTCAATTGAGCCTGGATGCCCGGGTTGGAGAAGCGTCTTCCCAGCAATTTGCTTACATCGGAAACGACGTTACGAGCTTCTGATTTTGGGGCATCTTCCGCCTTTTTCCCCACCAGGATTTCCGTGGAACTTTTAAACCAAACTTGGAGGGGGAGTTTCTCGGGCTCCGCCGTTGGGGCTGAGGCAAAGTAGAAATGATGGTCGCAGACATAAATGACTAATACTACCATCTTTGTGTGGGTTAGATGCACCAACCAAACCTGATGGACGAGGGCAAAGCAATTATGTTAAATATGCCCCAAATGTCTCCCGAACTGTGTATGATTGTGAAAGTTATCTTTAACCCGTGGGAGATAACACTATCATCAGTGAATGGAATTGGCACTCTCTGGCGTTGTCAATTGATAAGGCATAAGCATGTGCGAAGGGTGGCACAAAGCTTTTGTGGCATACGAATGTGTGTAAAATGTTAATGGAAAATGCATTTTTTTTTATCCCAATCGAACCCTTATTAGATCAAATGGCGATTTTTTCAAAACATGCTAGAAATCTCAATTTTTGATAAGCTTCTTTTATTATACCCTGCAAAGTCTCTAACATAAGTCATTTTAAAAATAGCCATTGGTTAAAATATAACGAAAAGCGACATTTGGCTGCTTTGAACATGATATTTTTGGAAAAAACAATATTTTCATATTTGTGCTTTGCGTGTTCTCAAATTTTGTAAAGGAGTCGTATGAGTATTTTGTCGTTCCTTATACGAATTACTAATTTATTGATTTTATCAAAGCAAAATCCAGTCAAAAATATGCAAACTCGCCATTTTTGATTCTAGAAACAGGTGCAATCAACGTATTTTTGACCTCTGGACAAAGATTCAAAATTAATTTAAATAAAAAGTTCGTTCGTCATTTTTGAATACTTAGCGCAAAACAAATATGTAACATAACTTTGCACCTTCCAACCTGATTTGCATTTGACATTTTTTGCTACATCCGTGATAAAATTCTGCATATACAGATACATAAACCACGCCTTTTGAATTTTTCACGACTGCCGGGACATGAAAAATATTTATCGCTGGAAG
This sequence comes from Disparrhopalites patrizii, assembly GCA_034698585.1. Lineage (NCBI taxonomy): Eukaryota > Metazoa > Arthropoda > Collembola > Symphypleona > Sminthuridae > Disparrhopalites > Disparrhopalites patrizii. The sequence continues at coordinate 10,579 of JAQGBT010000491.1, forward strand.
CAAAATAAAACAAACAAGTTTGTAGAAAATGGTAAAACATTTTGACCTTTTTTTAAAAAAAACAATTTCGTAGCATGACCAATAATAATTGATGTTGTTGAAAGAGGGTCGGGGTATATCGTTTAGGGGCACGCGTACAACGGTATATAAAGTTGGCACTGAGCTCAAATATATATACAAGCCAAGTGTAGACCATGCAAATTAAGCGTACGTATACTTACAGATTTTGAATACAGTAGAGTCTCTATATAACAACTCGGCAGGGAAGGGTGAAAAATATTGTTACAGGAAATGTTGTTATATAGAACATTAAATACAGTGGAGTCTCTCTATAACAAGTCTCTTTATAAAAATATTTCTCTGTAACAACATTATTTTTCCAGCCCTTCGTATGTGTAAGGTGCATATTTAATGCTCTATATAACAACATTTTCCTATAACAATATTTTTGCTATTCCCTTCAGAGTTGTTATATAGAAACTCCGCTGTATGCACCTTACATGTACGAAGGGCTGGTAAAACAATGTTGTTACAGAGAATTGTTTTTATAAAGAGACTGGTTATACAGATACTCCACTGTACATTTTTATCGGATCGAAAATGAATGTGACTCAGTTTTTACCACCTGCCTATATAGACTATCCAGTACTTACAATAAGGTACGTTGATTGTAATATTGTAGCGACAGGCCATTTCCTGCCGCTCTCTTTCGCATTGGAGCTATTCGATGATTCGAGGTTTTTCCTACGCCCCGTATGAAGTCATGGTTCATCTCCTCAGTGCATCGGCTCTCTCATCGGCTCTCCCCATCGACTTCATTCTCCGTTCTTCCCCCGGTTGAATCACATTCCCTTTTTATTTTCCCCATTTTTCATTCTCTTTTCCCATTTTCCCAACATTTTCTCTCATTTTAATTTTATTCTATTGGACTTCGTGTTGTGTACTCTATTGTGCACAATGTTGGCTTAATAAATAATATTTATTCCCTTCTTCCCTAATTCTTCGTGTGTGTTGTAGTTACGTCCGCGCGGTGGTAACTTTGTGTTATATTTTAAATTATAAATATGTAAAAATAGTGTAAAAATGAAAAACGTTTGACCCTATACAGCTACGCCATAATGCCCCACAATTTAGTCCGTCAGTTTTGTTTACCATTTTGTCCATTCGCTTATATAAATTTGTCCTCCGTGTCCCAAGTTTGTTTTCCCCTCCATTCCCACCATGTCCCTCAACAACCGAAATCATCCGATTTATTAAAGTGGTACTTACGGCGTTTTCGTCCGCTCATGCCAAGCGAGTTAAAGTTTTCCCTTTGATTTAATTTCTACATTATAACGTCCCCAATTTCCCTCCTTTATACCCACAATTTTCAGCCCCCCCCATTTGTTCCGTTTGTTATCTTCAGTTATCCGACTCGCAGTTTCCCTCCCCAATCTATCCGACATTTAAAAAAAAAGTTTTCCAGCATCGAAAGTTTTTTTAAATGGACGTGTGGTGTGAGTTGTTTTTGTCGTTGCAGGAATTCTCTTTTCTCTCCATCCTCTCCTATCCTGGCTTGGGTTTTACCCAATCCAACCATAAGTAGAGAAATGTAGGGACAGGCTATTTCCTGCCGCTCTCTTTCGCATTGACGAGATTCGCCAATGATTTGGGGTTTTTCCTACGCCCCGTAAGAAGTCATGGTTCATCTCCTCTGTTCTTCGGCTTTCTCATCGACTCTCCCCATCGACTTCATTCTCCGTTCCTCCCCCGGTTGAATCACATTCCCTTTTTATTTCCCCATTTTTTCATCTTCGTTTTCCCATTTTTCCAACATTTTCTCTCATTTTAGTTTTGTTCTATTTGTCTTCGTGTTGTGTACTCTATTGTGCATAATGTTGAGTTAATAAATAAATAATAATTATTTCCTCCCCCCTATTCTTCGTGTGTTGTAGTTAGTATTTTATTTTGCCCACTCTGTTCCCGAGTCCCTAAATTCTAAGCTTCGTGATAATATATCATTCCTCAAATATTCATGAATAAATACTTGCGTATTATATATACATACATGTTTTTGTCTTTGTATATTTTCTTAAAACTATCATTTTAATGCTAATGATGTACATAAGTTCAATACTCATTTTATTAATTGGATTTTTCATTTTTTATTCCATGAATTTTTTGTTTCATAATGTCATAGAAGAGAACAACATTTAAAAAAATTTATATCAAAACTAAAAGATTTTTTTAAATTTTTTACTGAAGTCATTTTCCAAAATTGATATCTCCTAAATATTTTTAACAGAATTTTTAAGACGTTACAGTGCAATTATTTTAATTTTTAATAAAAATAAATACGATTTGGTTGTCTTAACAGTTCTGAATTAAATATTTCGATATAATGCAGCTTGAAGACGTCCTATTCCGGATTAAATTTGTTAAATAATCTGCGGAGTGTAAAATTATTTCTTTCTTCAGTCTGAATAAATTCTACGCTTCATTTTCTTAATTAACGTTTCTAAAACATGTAATATCTCATTGCATGTTGTATATACACATGGATATGATATGCTAATAATTGTCTGGTATGCATTATGTTTAAGTCAACATTCATTTTCAGACTATAGTATTAAGGCAGTGATGGTATAATCTACGATAAAGCTAATATACGTCCAATAAGTACGGCGACTGAGTCTGTACAACCCCGCCGCATCCACGTATAATTTACTCAAAGAACGAACGACCTTCTGCTCGTAGGCCCTGCCCAAGGCTTTCTTTCGAAAAATTTCGAGGATTTCCTGGCTCAATTCGTCGAACTGCCCCAAAAATTTGTATAGAACGTATAAAATCACCGTGATGAGGAGCGAAATAGAGGGGAAGACGATAAACTGTGACCATGTGAGCTTAGTCTTATGCTTGATAATGATGTAATTGCAAGCTATGTGCAGAGGGCTGCAGGCAAAAAGTTGGAACACAATCAAATATCGGCCAAGTTCATTGAATTCAAAATTCACTATTTGCATCGACCGATATGAATTTATTTTATCGTTCCATGATACCGCCAACGATTTTGCACTTGGCGTGAGTGATCTGCAGAAATTTTTAACATGATCAATTATTAGTAACAAAATATGTACTACGTTGGCTAGCGCCTACGGATAATTCGTGCTATGCCAAATTCAATAATTTTGCACGGTTTCGTATGTGTATACACAGGCATACAGTCAATTCTCTCTATAACGGACCTCCTTATAACGACTTTCGCACTATAACGGTGTTCACAAACCCGCCCGAGACCACTTCAATGCTAAAATATTCCTCTATAACGGTTATTTTATAACGGTTTTGTCGTTATACCGGAGAAGCTCAGAATACCTGACCAATAAATGACTTTTGCTATAGCGATTTTAGGCCACACCCACACATGTTATACCGATTTTTTCAAACTTCTGAATTCCCCGCCATAAATTCCTTTTTGCTATAACCATTTTAGGACACGCACTCACACGCTATACCGGTTTTTTCAAATTGATCAATCCCCCGCTATAAATTCCTTTTTGCTATAACGGTTTCAGGCCACGCCCTCACACGTTATACCGTTTTTCGGTAGTTTCTAATCCCCCGCCATTAAAACCTTTTTTAACTGTTTTCCTGATACCGTTTCTCTGGCTGATTTTAGCTAAACCGTTATAGAGAGAATTGACTGTACATGTTTTGCACACTATAGATCAGACGCATACAGACATGTCACACATTTTGCACACGGACGCAAACAAACAGTTTGCATTTGCATATAAAATTTTTACATGCGCTCGTATATGAGAGATTTTCAAAATTTTGCACAAATTGATGGAATGAAATTTTGTCGGGTATGTTAACAAATATATACATACATATAAAAGAATGCATGATTTATCTGAATGCTGTGTGAGCATAGCTTTGCAATTTTAAATTGAGTAAAATTAATTCTCATCACTTACTGAAACGCACTAGCCCAGGATTTGAATTCATACACAAAGACAAAGAATCCCTCTATAAGACTCATGGTTGCACTTAGACTCAAGTGGTTCGCAAAAGCTTCGACAGCAATCACAGCAAATTTACTCGCCTTGCATTGCAAGCATGAAGGAAGTCTAGCGTACAAATTCCGGGGATGGTCAGATGTGATCCAGTAAATAGTCACCGTGGGCCCAATTATCAACAGAGATATGGGAACATGGCAAAGCAATTGAAAATACAAGTACTTCGCCGGCGTTGGCATCGTCCGTTTAAACTGGTTGTTCCAAGTTTCCAATTTGGAATATGCTACCTCGACCCAATAAGAGAATTCGTTGGAGAAATTTTCTCGTTTGGGGAAGGTGCAAAGGACTAAATCCGTGGATTCAGCGTACCTTTCTGAAACAAAGGAAATTAAAATAAAAACAGTCATTTAGATTCACAAGCCAATGCACGTTTTGTCTTGCCCGTTCAATTCTTACTTCAGTAAAGTCTCTCTATAACAGCGTCCAAGGGAATCCAAAATTTTGCTGTTATAAAAGGAATTCTGTTATAGAGAACACAATTAATATATTCTATGTACAAGGTGCGGCGAATTTCCTGACGTTATTCAGAAAATGCTGTTATAAGGGGTGCTGTTATGGAGAGACTCCACTGTTCTTACCGTATGCATTTTCTAAGAGTTGTGTAAGTCTCTGAAAAAAGGGGACGGCTAGTTCTCGGTAAAATAAGATGACTATTCGTATGATGCAGAAGAAAATCATTCCGGCTGTCCAGGCAAAGGAATAGACAAAATCAAAGCTTGTCTTGGAGTGGAATACCAAAGCCCAGGCAAATATTAATAGTCGGATGAAGTCGAAGGCTAAAATAAAATAATTGCCACTATAATGAATAGGGGAGTCTTTCATAACTATCAATTTTTTTCCTGGTGCAAGTTTCACTCCTGCACTGAAACTGGTCCAACCCAAAATCGTATTTATTCGAACTAGTTCCCACAAATTGTGTTCCAGCATCCTGAAAAAAATCGAAAGAGAAATGGCGAGTCTATTGAATATGTTTTTATGAAAGTGAAGAAATACTTATGTACTGGGTAAGTTTTTCTGCATTTCTCCTTCGGAATCAAATGTACGCTAGAATATTTGACGATACTATTTGAAACAAGAAATAAAATGTACATAATATATAGCTGGCTCCAGTTACGTCAATGCATACATTTTATTTCAGCCGGTGAGTGCATTTCCGAAATTGGTCCGTTTCGAGTAATACTTTAATGAATTGTGTGTCAATTTGAGAAATGAGTAGGTTACCCAACAACCTACAGTCGACTCTCTCTATAACAGTCCACTGTATAACAGTACTCTCATTATAAAAGCAGCAAAAAATGCTCCCCTTAAAACTTTCTCCATTTGTTAACATAGAAATGGCTGTTCTCTACAACAGTTTTTCGCTATAACAAGCGAAATTTGATGCTTTATAGGGTGCTGTTATAGCTAAAGTCTGTATATAGTATAGCAACCTGATTGAGATGCGATTACGGTATCTATATCCAGTGGAGTCTCTCTGCAGCAAGCCTCTCTATAACAAGATTTTCCGTATAACAAGATTGGTTATTTACCCGTAGCATTTATAGGTACATGATGGGCTTGTACTATATAACAATATTTCTATAAAAACATTTCTCAGCAACAAAATACAGTGGAGTCTCTATATAACAACTCTGAAGGGAAGGGCGAAAAATATTGTTACAGAGAAAAGTTGTTATATGGAACATTAAATACGCGGCTTATATGTACGAAGGGCGGTAAAAATAATGTGGTTATATAGAAAAGTTATTATAAAGAGACTTGTTATGAAGAGACTCCACTGTATTCTTCCCAGCTCTTGACAATAGAATACACGTGCTAGAAATTCTCTATAACAACATTTATTTTTTGAGCCGGCACAAGGGTGAAACTAAACACCGCGTGAGATTCAAATCATAAAGCCTCAATAGAATTCTGGAATTGCGTTAAAACACATGCCAATACATATTTAAAATGAGATTTTTGTAAATACTTCAATACCGTTTTGTCCCAAAATTATTCTTACTCCGTGTAATAGCATTTCTCTGTAACAGCATTACTCTTCCTTCCATTAAATGATGTTATAGAGAGACACCACTGTATATATTGTAATGATAAGGCAAGACGTAGGTACCAGCTCCAAAAAAATCGTCCTTAAAAAGTAAAAATTTTCTTTCGGTTGTCTCACAGAGTCGTCCAGGTATTTTAAATGGGTTATTTAAATACATATAACCACTTTAAATATATTTTGGAGTTCCTTTCAAAGGCTGAAATTAAATTGATTCAATATACGGTGGACTCTCTCTATAAAAAACTCTCCTTATAACAACTTTTCTCTATAACAACTTTATTTTTCAGCCCTGCATATATGCAGTGTACATATTAAATGTTCCGTCCAACAACTTTTCCATATAACAACCATTTTTGTCCTTCCCTTCAGGGTTGTTATAGCGAGAGTCCATGTAAAACAACTACATATATGCATGTAACAGCAATTGCCTCGACTGCTGGTGTAGTTTGGTATTTAATGTCTATAATGTAACTTTCTTCCGCTTGTTTGCTGTTCAGAGCCATTCTAACATTATTGAGTCTTTCACCATTGTGGCCAATACTAACATCTTCGAATTTTGCTGGTTGCACATTACTTCTCCCTCAAGTTTGCTTAATTCGGCGTCCCAATCTCTTTTTTCTATCGCTGAAAGAGCGGCCCGTTACAACTCCATATGTTTGTAACAACACGGTCAAAATCATAGAACGTACATCATATTACCGAATGGTCATCATTTTGTAAATTGTATGACTTGTATAAATGGCGTTGTTTCAAAACGCTAAAAAGTCCATTTGGCAAAGTTTCCAGGAGGGTAGGAGCATAAATCCTTCACATATAGTATACTAATGGAGAATACTTTTGGGAATTCCGAAGTAATTCGTTCAAATGGCCTCAATCCACGTTTCCAATTTGAAATATATATCTCCACCAAGTACATAGCAGCAATTCCTGAAAAAATTATCTCGGCATGGGTAATCGCAGGACGAAATATCGACAGTTCCGGCGTACTTTTCTGATTCAAACAAAATGATAAGCAAAAGGTACTTACGAATTACGTCCACTCTTATGGTCAAGCCTAAGCTGAACCGTATTAAGTTCAATGTCAATCTTTTTTAAATGGATATTCTCATTCTAAAATGTATGCCTGGTTTCCAAAAATAACGAAATCCATTTAATATATCGAAGCTTAAGAACCAAATATAGTGGACTCTCTCTATAACAACTAACAACTCTCCTTTTAACAACTTTTGCTCTATAACAACTTCATTTTTCCGCCCTTTGTATATGTAATGTACATATTAAATGTTCTATATAACAACTTTTCCATATAACAACCATTTTTGCCATTCCCTTCAGGGTTGTTATAGTGAGAGTCCACAGTACGACTAATTTTAAGTGGCCAAATTGCTTATGGCAAAAACGACAAAGTGCCATAAATTCTGAAAATACGCAGCAGAAATTGACCTGAATGTTCCCAGCTAGCTGTTGCCTAACTCAGTAATAATAAAAATTAAAGAAAAATACTTGCGGGTGCCGAATTACATTGCGGTTCCAGTCAACAAAGTCTGACCCTGATCCGACAACAATTAGCCAAGTTATGGCGATGTTACCGCGCATCGTTCAAAATTTCGGCATTTTCCATACGTTTTGAACTGGGCGCAGAAAAGACGCCGTAGCTTGGATACTTGTTGTCGGATCAGGACTAATTTTTGTTGACTGGAACCGCAATGAAATTCTGCACCAACCAGTATTTTTATTTAATTTTTATTATTTCTGGGTTACCCAGCAGCAAGGTGGGAACATTCAGTCAATTTCTGCTGCGTATTTTCAGAATTTGTGGCACTTAGTCGCTTTTGCCATTAGCAATTTATGTAATCTTTATAAAATTTAAATTAAATTTAAATAAAATCTTAAAAATTGAAAATATCATTATGATTCATAAATATGTTAGGCAGTGCTTCGGAAGAATGAAGCCAAACTACTAAATATAACTTCCATTATTATTATTAGTTGGATATATTATTCTTAGTTGATTACAATTATAAATTACTTTTCATTGCAATTTACTTATTCATCTTCTTAATTGTAATATTCTAATATTTAATCTTAATTATATTAGAGAAAAACAAATACTAAATATAAAACAAATCAAAAAATGTACTCATTCATATAGGTATATACCTGAATGTGAATAAATCAATCAATCAACAGCAATCATCGTAATAAAGTGAATCCAGTGATTCTACTATACCTCCTGGCGTCATTCTGAGAGCATTATGTTTTTTTCTACTCGAATTCCTCAACGGATTTTCGATGTTCGAACTGGTTGTTACGTGGTAGATTAATTATTATTATGACGGCGATTATACTGAAACTGCTGGGAATAACACTCTTAATTAGACTCCTAGTGAGACTCCCAAAACGTCCTTGTGTTCTCTGAGCCAGTGACAGTGATGATTTGCAAATTCCATTATTCCTTTTCATTTTTTATATTTACAAGACAAAAAAAAAACCACGGTGGAAATAATTTGGACTTTGGAATCATTTGGACTCGTTATCAGGTCGAAAGGCTCAGTTACCATTATTACCATTCATTCGGTAGACGGAAGACAAATGCATCTCAACTCTCACTTTTTCTAGAGAACAACACGCGACAATAAGAGACTAAAGGCCTAAATACTGTTTCATGCAAACGAACATTCATATATGCACGCCATAAGGGCAGAATTTGGGGCTCTGTGAGACGGATATGGGTGATTATTATATCATTATATCATTATACAACGTAAGTATTTATATAAAGAAAAATAAGCTCATCGTACATCATGGAAGTAGGAGATTTCCGTGGACATGTTTGAAAATAGACTTGAGGTAAAATCACTTTCCGTAACAACAAATCTGGTGGATTTGAGGCATTTCTCGTGGATTTGCACTGTAAGGGATCAAGACACCCCGATACGAAGTCGCCAGTAAGGGCACAGCACAGAAATTTTGAAGACACTCCGTTGCCCTGCACGGCCAGGCATTTCCGTAGGGAAAAACACTTAATTTTGAGCTACACCTCAGCCCCTTACTGTTTAGCAGAGGTTCAAACAAAAACCTTCTCCATTTTTCACAACCATCCGCGGAACCAAGAGCGTTTGCTTGCCTATTTCACTGGAACTCCTTGTTCTGCTTGTTTCAGTTAAGGGTTAATGTTCTCAGGTTCAATTATAAAGGATGACACACGTAAGGAATTAAGTGGTAAAACAATAAGGCAGGACTGAGCAGATTTGGTAAAAAGTTGAGGGATTCCTCCACTTACATAATAATACTACTAATACCCGCTTCAGTAAAGCCGATCATTCACACTGATCCCCTAGATTTGTTCCTCCAGGGTAACTTCAAGCAACTTTTTTCCTGGAAACCACCAGCTGCACCATTTCCCGGCGCTTTTGTCTCACATGTAGCGAACTTCATTATTTTTCATTTTCCACGTGGCGTCTGTCCGTTTCGAGAGGCTGCAAAGGCAAAAATGTATGTATGTACCCACAAAGGAACAGAATCCCTGAATTGCAATCCTTTCATCCGTAAAATAGTAGGCAGTGAAAGTGTGGGGAACACTCGTAATCGTTGGTTTCCGCGACACTCTTATAATACAACACTTTGATGGCGGGGGAAAGTCCAGGAATTCCCGAATGGGTGAACTGAGAAATGAGAGTCTTGGTGAACAAAAATGTACAAAGAGCGGCAACTCGGCGCTACCAGCACATCCTCATTGCTTGGACCCCGGAGATTTCTCCGGAGGTTCCTCTTCACTGACTCCAACAAACCGAATCACATTTTCTCCGGCAACGATAGCCCAGCACATTCCCAGGTGTCCCCAGACTTGGTAAAGCACAGCCCGTGAGTTCCTCTTGGAATTGTCTGTCCACCGCCTGTCCACACGCTATTGTCCGCACACTCTTGGAGCTCCTGCAGATGAGATGAGAAATGACTGCTGATTTGGGCTGCAGGAAAGACGATTAAATAAGAGAGAAGGGAAGGTGCGAGAACTTGGCCACGGAATTGAGGCTATAAAAGTGATAACAAGAGTGAAAAGAGTGAAATGATGTGGACATGTCACTGGTGCTGGGAGTTGTAGGGAAAGAGTTTGTGACGGGAGACAGAGAGAGAGAGAGAGAGAGAAGAGAGACAGAAGGGTGATTGGGAAGCGAACCAAGTGGTGTCCATAAGGGAACTGCAGCAAGAGAGAAGTGAGAGAGCTCGGGAGCTCTGCCCAAGAGGAGAGCAAGGAAGGGAAGGAGCGGCAGCGACAGGGGCAGAAGCAGAGCACGGAAGGGAAGGCTTCGCAGTGAAGGCGATCCTCAACTCCTCGCCAAGTGACCAAGAAGAAAGACGGCAGAAGGCAGAAGGAGCAGAGCAGAAGAGGCAGAAGAGACAGAAGACACTCGAGCGAACCATTCCAGAGACGCTAAATGGAAAGTAAGAGCCTCTCAGCTCACTCTCCCTTCCTTATGCCCTTCTGCCCGTCTGCCCGTCTGCCCTTTTGCCCGTCACCCGCTCCCATCAAGTCCTACGACCAGTCCAGGTCCCAAATTCAAAATCAAAATCCACGGAAATCCTCTAGAATGGAGCTAAGCGCAACGTTTTCCTTTCCCGCCTCAGCGCCATCTGTTGTTCGTGGGACGAGACGCAGACGGAGCCCGCCAATCCTTTCCAAATCCAAACTCGTGTGACGTGCACAAAAAATTCCACATATTCCATTTTTCCGCAGATACGTTTTTTGTGTGGTTTATTTATGATGGTAGAGAATGGAGACTATAGTAAGAGACGTAGAAGTAGAAGTCTAGAAGTGTATAGAGATTAGAGAGACATCCAGAGATGTTCAGTGTTCAGTGTCAGTCTTCATATTCAATCGTAGTACATCATAGAATATACATAGAATCAGACCACTGTCTACTGTCTACTACGCTACTGTCATAATACAACGGAGACCGACTTCCAACTGGAATCCACGGACCAGGACAGGCAGGCGGCAGAATCAGGACAGGCGGAGAATCAGGAATCGTCTGTCATCAGGAATGAGATAGCAGGAGAAGGCGAAACAACCAAATCAGTAAAACAAACTAACATCAGTTAATAAGAATACCACCACCACCCGCCAGCACTTTCAACATTTTGTGGACGTCAGCAGATCTTGAGGTGCAGACAGCTGACAGGAAGTTAAAACATCCCTATTGTTTCATGTTCATTGACATTGACATCAACAGCGCTCTGAGGTAAGTCAATAAAACCCTAAGCTTGTACCGTACATGTCAGTGCAGTGCTGTGTGTAGTTGTTTGTGGGCACTCGGCTTCTATTACATGATTCTTTCTAGTTCCAGTATATCATTACGCTATAGTATAATTTAATAAAATGGCAGCAAATTTACAGCACTTTACTTTTATCTATTTATCTATACGTATTTGTCGGATCATAATTAGCAATTAAAGTGACTGTCAATAACTGACGTCGTGGGATACAATCAATCTTGAGCTGATTATTTTGTTTACTTTTCTTTTCCAGGAACTTTCACAATCCTGTGAAAGGACGGCCACACGGTTTCCATTGCGTAATAGTTCGCTGAGACGAATTAGTCAACTGTAGGTCAAGGGTGTGCTATATATATATCCCTTATTCTAGGTGGCGCATGGATTATTGACTGATTCATGAGCAACGACGAGTTGTCGGGCGTCCGAATTTTTTGCTACTACTTCTGTGCTTTTGCAAGGGACAAAAGTAAATCAACATTCTACACACGAAGTCTTTAGGACAGGCAGTTAAGGTGGTTTTCAGCTGTTTTGTGACCACAACTTGGTGGAATCTGCTTCTTTTGTCCAAGGGGGATGAGCTGAAATAGGCTGCTGTGTGTGAATTTGGTGAAATACAATTTTTTAGACGCACTCAGGAAAAATTAGTAATATATTACTTCCAAGATGGGTTCAAGAAACTACAGAGGATTTAATAAGCAGATTGCCAGCTCAGGTCAGTTCTAAGAAATAAATGGAAATTACAAAAATATTAACAAAACTGGCTATTATCAAGATTAGTTCATGCACCAGCCAACAGTTTTCATGTTTAAATGTGAATGCGGTCAAGTTGGGCGTAACCGTATTAAAGTAGTCGAAATTAATTTCGTTTTTCGGTTATGCATTAGATGAAGACACAATGGACCAAATGAACCAGTCGATGGCAGAGGCGTTGTCAATGAAAGTCGGAAAATTAAAAAGTGTAAGCCTTTCATTGTGCATGGTACTGTTATAATTCCCGTCAACCTGCCGCTGAACCCGATTCCTGCGGATACTGAGAGAATCAGTCGTACATTTATTCCCACGTATAACAGTGTGTAGGCGTAGGTACAAGATGGTGTCAGATGGGGCAAGGGGTGATCCCAAAGGGATCTTGAGCGTCAATCTATGACAATTGAAACCTTATAAATGTTTCAAAGGATTATTTGTCACTATTTTATTTACATTGAGTTAATTGTTTTGAGATATCTCCTTCGGTTTAACGCGTCGGTTCATTCCCTTCTTCAGGTTATTGTGCAGGAATCGGATTGCTTGAAAAAGGGGTGCATACCACTTTTCTACAATTAGTCCATACGGTAACCATAATCCATCAGATGTAATATAATTACATATAGTCTCCTGTGAGCTGTGTTGGGTACATCACAGAAAATATTTCAAGGAGGATGGTAGCGATTACACAATCTTCTTTTTGAATTTGCTCGAGTAATTTTTCTGTTCCATCTGACCCCGGCAAGCCACCTATCCAATTGATTTCCACTACGGAAGTGAGTTGTGGTCCGGCGGGGGTCCCAACAATTTGTCGTTCTGCTGTCCAAGTAAGAGGACCCCACACTCAATGAATAGCACCGCCACATAGCAATGCTCTCACAATTGACGGGATAAGTTTATGTGATGGCTTGTTTGCGAAGTGAATATATAAATATAAAGTAATGATTTTTGTATTCAAGCTGGCCATTGATTTGGATGGTGAAACTCGAGATCATATTCCACTTCTAGAAGACGTTGGAGACAACATGGACGTAACCACTTCGAGGATGGGAGGCAGTTCGGGGCGCCTCAGGAATATGAACCGAAACCGTGGGCTTGCTGGAAAAAAGTTGACGCTCTGTGTGGGATTATTCGTGACTGTTTTTCTCTTCTTTCTATATTACATGATTTCGCGAACATCGACAGACTAATAACACAGCGCTTCCTTCGTGTGGAAGTGTTCGAGTCTCGAGTATGTGTATATTTCCCTCTGAAATTGACCCTATATTGTAAATAATGTGTATTCTGTTCTTGATTGTCTATGTTCTTATAGGCTACCAAATATATTTTTGATATTGCGAATCATCGAACAGAAAGAGCGGGAAAACGTCGCAAGGAGTTACAATTTTCTTAATTCTGATGAACTCTTTGAAAATGTGCAAAGTATAATAAAACGGAATAGGGGGCGGTGCTAAAAATGATTCTCTCCAAACTGTCAGTGTACGCTAGTTCATTAATGTTTTGTGATAGCTTTTAGCTGACAGATTTTAATATTACTGTATCTTTTAACTGAACTTGTCACTTTAATCAAGCGTTCTTACGGACTGAAAAATGTTTGTCTAAGTCCATAGATAGGAAATTAGTTTTTCTCACCAGAAATAAAAATTAATTCTTCAGATATGTATTCTTTAGGTTTTGAACTACGAAAAAGCTACGAATTAGTTTGATGACTCCGTCATCATTATGTACCAATACCACTACGACATCGTAGAAGAGAATTCCAAATCCGACTTGCTGACAAAGCATTGTCGTTGCATTGGCAGTTTGTCCGGGCGAACGCGATTACTACAGCAAGTTACTACAGCAAATCATGTTAGAGTTTGGATTTGGATTCGTGTCCTGGCTTTTGATCTAGTAAATTTCATTTAATAATAAATCGATTCGGTAAAGCATTCGTGATACCAACTGCTACGAAATTCAGCGGGAAAATAGTATAACATGTGCATAATAATATGTGTCGTGTGTATCAGTGCGGAACAATTAGAGAATAAAAAATAAAAACTACAGAGACCGCTAATGTATAACCAGTACCCAGCAGCTCTTAACTCCCGAACATCTCGTTTGTTTGACTTGTTCTCAGTAATATGGCCCGCCAAATGAACTGGTTTGCTCATAACTGTTCGGAAAACTCACATGGAAATGGAAAGGATCACTCGCCGAAATTTTGTAACACGTTTGATCTGGAGAAAATTAAAATTCAGTTTGTGCATCTGAGCTAGGGTGAGTACGTAAGGACCGACAGACCGACCATTCGTCTTCTCTTTTATCATTATTATTTCCTTCACACATTTTTTTTACATAACTTTCCGCCTCTTCGTTATCCTTGCAAATCCTTCCGTTCCATGCTCACCGATACATTATTGTACGTACGTAGTACGTATACTATACACCTACAAACAACACACTGTGAAACTCAACCGCAACTCGACTAGTGTGCCTGACGGCGAACAGTGTTCGAAACAGCACAGATGCACAACTAAATTGCATTTTAATTGGCTTTAACCAGAAAAAAATATTCATACAACTCATGATGTCATCCAGTTTGCAGACGGACTAACATGATTTCACTTATAATAAGTTAGCTCTTGAAACGTATTTAAACTTGAAGCAGTAACAAAGAAACAAGTCACCGGACTAGTACTTTTGTTCTTAAAATGTTTTTTTTTCGTTGACAAATTTTGACAAGAAAACTACAAATCTAGCAAAATCTCCTCACTTAAAAGAAAGAGTCCATGCCATGCAGGTCTTACACAGTTTAACAAACTAGATTCTTCTGTAGTGTAACCGAAGCATGCAACCAAAGTAGTCAAAAAGAAACGAGAAAGCAAAGAAAACGTGACGTACGGAATAGTAGTAGCTTTTCCAAGAAGAACGTACTATTTCCATTTAAATCACTAAATAGTGTTCACGACGTTCCCCGTTCAGCCACGAAATCATATTAAACCAATATACGGCGTCATGTTATTTGCTGTGTCTCGGTAAAATAATATGGAGTTTAGCAAGCTACTGTTACGGTAGCGAGTATTGCGAAATGAACCAACCGCGTAACACATGACAAACTACACAATTGATCGTAGATGCATTCGTACAGTATGTATTCAAAAACAAACTTTACACAAACAAGTATTTACTTAGAATAACAATAATATTAATTGCACATTTTACAATCACATATCCCTCATTGGCAATTATATTTACAAAAAAATGTATACTTTTCTCAAACCTTCGACCTCTGGTCAGACCATACTTTATGGGAGAATAGAATAGAAACACAACATATACAACCGTTATGCCACGGTCTCCTAATGACAACTACCTGTCTTTTTATGTAGAACCAAACTGCTCTGGTACTTTGAATAGTATTGACGTCTATTTATAAAGTAAGTGCGAAGCAGTTGTCATCTAAACATAGCGTATGTAACAAACTATCCCAAGCAAACAATTTAATTACAAAATAAAAAGTACTGTAAGAAAGGTATTATGTATGTATTAAAAAGGGTGTACCGATGAACTGGTCGCAGCAAAACGATTACCAAAACTAACGAGATTAACTTGGAGGCTCTACTAGCGAGCAACGTCTGGAAGACTACCACTTACAATTAAATTAAACTCAGTTCCAATAGTAGGTACATTTGAGAGGGCACTCAAACTCACACTTTGTAATTACAACTTCCTTCGAACAAAAAATTGAAAATATTGAAATGTTGCAAAGCTAACTTTTCTCGGAACATTACTCTTGAAAATATTCCACACTAATTTAACGAAGGAGATGATAGTACGTTTGAACGGCTGACCGGTAGCCTGGTATCTGCAAATCTGCAATATTTGTTTGGTTTATCTGACTATGTTTTCCTCGGTCTCTTATAATTGTTTAATGTTAGCTCCACATATACTATACACGGAAATTTGGGAATGTGTACTGACGAGGAAATTCGATGGACAAATAATGAAATAAAACGTAAAATCAATTGTGGATCGTTCCAGACCTTGCTTTGCTTGCCTATCTATAAAGGCACCTTATTTATGAAGGTTTTCACATTTTTTCAGTGACTGACTCATTGCTGAGTTTGAGTTATTCCAAGAGTTGGTACGAAAAAAGCAAACAACTTGACGTAAGTACGTAACTTTAAATGTTGCCTTATTTATTTTGTATATTACCATAAATAATCCCCCCTTGAAACCAGGGAACTTCAATTTGGAAATACAAGTCTGGTACACAATAATTATGTGATTATCACTGGTTTTTTTTAAAACAATTGCTCTCTCCAACTCTAAGAACTGATTTTTATTGCGATCACCACTGTTAGAATATAATGTATGGACACGAGAGTAGTAGTACACTTTACTGGTAGATGATAAAATCTGTAACGGATAAGTTTCACCTGAAATGAACGGAAATGTTTAGTGCAACAATTGTGTGGTATTAAAGTTGAGTGTACCTAACTCTGCGGTAAACTTACTCTTCAAGAAAAGAAAATCCAGTGTGGAAATTTCAAATGACTCGGACATACATAAAAAGTTACTTCTTTGCTAATTCATTTGACAGCCAATCAAGTCCTTCATACAGCCCATGCCCCTGGGTTGCACATGTTGCTTGGATATACCACTGAAAATTCAAACAAGCGCATTAGACGTCGAGAGAAACATAATCTACTAACACTATACTACAATGCAATATAATATCAAACATACTAAACGCTGACAATTATTACATCAATTCTTCAAAAATAGTCCAAATGGACAAACCCTTACTGCATTTATCATAATTTTTCCAAAGCCAGACTAATTAAAACATAACGGGTAACGGGTGAAACAACATAACTCAGCATACAGTACAATATGCATATACCTAGATCTACGTAATACGTCTACAATTTATATTCTATATAAACTAAATGTTAACTCACTCGTCGATTACGTAGATTGTGAAGCCCCAGTTTGTCAGTCAGTTCAGCAGCATTCATAGCGTTCGGAAGATCTTGCTTGTTGGCGAACACAAGCAAAACCGCATCTCGTAGCTCATCTTCTTGCAACTATTAACAGAACAATGTACAAGTACAAAAATAATGTAAACATTTTGAGTTGATACATACAGGCCGCAATTACGGCACAACAACGTCTATTACCAATGTTTTCATTTACATGCTTTTACGATTAACATAGGGAAAGTGCTTTTACCATTTTTTGAAGTTCTTCTTGGGCTTCTACAATTCTCTCTCGGTCATTGGAATCGACAACAAAAATCAAGCCTTGCGTATTTTGAAAGTAGTGACGCCACAAGGGACGGATCTTATCTTGACCACCCACGTCCCAAACGGTAAAACAAATATTCTTGTACTCCACGGTCTCAACATTAAATCCTAATAAAGTGTATAGGACAGAAAATTATCATACGGCAAAAACAACGACGTTGCTCCAAAGTCAGTGCACAGGTTTAATGCACGGATGACATGGAACATGTGTAACTTGCACTGACTCGCGTAGCAACTTTTGATGACATCATAATTGACATAATGATGAAACCGCATCATATCGCTACATTAATCTGACAACAGTTCCAAGCATACAAAAAATGCATTCTTTGTACTAAGTTTTCTTACCGATGGTAGGTATAGTGGTCACAATTTCACCAAGTTTAAATTTATAAAGGATCGTGGTTTTTCCGGCAGCATCCAAGCCAACTGTAACATAGTAATTAGTAATATTAGTTTAGTTATTTATGTTGATGTGACTGAGTCTGCAATGGCTTGCAGACACACAAACAGCTGTACGAAAAGGCGAATTGGACAATATACGGAAGGTGTAAGATGTGTGTAGAACATAGAAAAGAAAACATATTTACCCATTAGAATTCGCATTTGCTTCTTGCCAAAAAGACGGGATAAGACGCTGGAGAGTGTCAAACCCATGTTGACGTCGCTGGAACCGTGGGAGGGTGAGGGAGAAGAGGGCAGTACACAAAGCCAAGTGGGCAGACAAGGCGGTGGGTAATCTCAATTAGATCCGTCCAATCTTGGTCATGCAGAGCTAAATAACGTAGTATGTCAGTCGGACCAAGGATTTATACAAAGTGACTAATGACTGAGATATTTGTCTTTTTTTGGAATGACGTGTCGATTCGCTAACTGTTCACATGTGTACATCTAAGGGAGAATACGTAAAGAGAAACGTAAAGAGGAGCCGTGGGAGCGGAACTGAAGCACTGAATGACTTCACTCTAACTCCGTCTCGTCCACAAATCAACTACAAACTACAATAGGAGATTAGAGCACTCAAACCGTGTGTAGTGTTGTAGGTTGTAGTCCAATTCTGACTACAATTGGTGAAGGAGACGAGCCAGAATGGGATGGAAATCTCCGAGAATTTCACTTGACGGCCACCAAAGGAAATCATGTAATAATCTGTCCGTATTATGAATCTGCGAAGGCACGTATAGAGTCAGCAAATGACAGTGAGACTGAGCGAGCGAGAGAGAGAGAGAGAGAGAGAGAGAGAGACAGAGAGAGTCCTGCCTGGGAGTCTAGGAAGGAGAAAGGGAGAATAGTGTGGGCAGTATGGGAGGAAAAGGGAGAGGAGAGAGAGAGAGAGAGAGACGACGACGAGAGGAGAGCGAGAGAGGCAGGGAGACGGAGCAGAGAGCCCAGAGCACAGCCACAGCCACATCCAAATCTAAATCCAAACATATACATATAATAATATGCATATAATATACTCAGTCCACACTCAACGCTCCACCAGAAGAGAAGAAGAACATACGAGGAAAAAGGAATAACGAAATCAAAAGTCCTCCGCTCCAACTACAAACTCTTCCGCTTCGCTCCAACAGCCTTCCCTGCATTTAGTCTCTCTTTCCATCACAACCACCAATCTCTCTCTATTCACTCTTTTACTCTCCGCGATTCTCTCCAGCCCTTCTGCTTTTTCCTCTCTCTCCTATCCAGTCTTGTCTCTCCTCGCCTCTCTCTTACCCGCTTTCCCTTCCAGTCTCTTCCTCCGTCTCTCTCTTGATCTTCCCTTTTATCTTTTATCCTTTATCTCTCTCCTTTTCTCTTCACGAATCTAACTTCCTGTGCTTCCTTACAGCTCTCTCTGGATGTCTCTCTCCGACTTCTCTCTCTCTCTCTCTCTCTCTCTCTCTCTATCTCCCACGTCTATCTCCCTACTCTCAGTGAAATCTGTAGAAAAATTCCAATATGAACTAAACAAACACATTATTTCAAAAAGACGTATTAGAAAAGGAATTTACTTCTGTGTAATGTAAAAAAAAACGTTTATTCTACACTTAATCTGTAATGTAAAATGAAAATGTGAATGTCTATCTCTGGAAATCAGTGCTTGGACTGTGCGAATGGACAAGAAAGCCATCATACCGTTACCATACGTTTAGTCTCTCCGCCTCTATTTTGGTGTAACTGTCTAATCTGAATGCCTCTCTGTTTCTCTATATTTCTTTGCGTGTCTCTCTGGCTGAGATGTCGGGGTTCATTCTTGTGAGCGCTGTGGCTGTGACTCCGCGGGAGAAACCAACGTTCCCCGGAGGACTTGGAGACTTTCTTCCTGAGTTAGGGAAGACGTTGAGAGAGGGAGACGATGGGATGAGGGGATGTGAGGAAGTGGTTGAGGTTGAGGTTGAGGATGAGGATGAGGATGAGGAGACGAGGCTCAGCGGAATCTTCTTCCGCTTTCTCTCTCTTCTCCTCCGCTGCTTCTTCCGAGTCTCCTTTCTCCTCCTACACTCATACAAATCCTACACTCATACACACCCAGCTATATTAGTAAGTAATATATTAGTAAGAAGGGTCGTAGTGGAAGCTTGAGGGACGTGCCAAGAGATGACGCTGCGTGTCTTCTATTCCCACTACTTCCTTCAAACGTTTCTCCTTCGCTCCCCACCACATTTAGGCAGATTTTCCAGTTTTTTACACATATTATCATGTTATTTGTTATTATGATGTTTACGATGTTGTATGCTTAATTTGTATTTAAGTGCTTACAGTACAACACGCTCCGCTCCACTGTTAATGGTCATTGGTCAAGGAAACTAGTAAAATAGCTTTACTTGTGTATGTCTTGAGTTTAGGTATGTCAATAAAAGCTAGATTATGGTTTTACTAAAGACAATCTGAGAAGTTATTTGGGATACGCCACTGGTTTCGGAGTAAAGCAAAGACAAGTGTAGGTTGGGGGAGAGCCTCAAT
Source organism: Disparrhopalites patrizii (assembly GCA_034698585.1). Taxonomy (NCBI): domain Eukaryota; kingdom Metazoa; phylum Arthropoda; class Collembola; order Symphypleona; family Sminthuridae; genus Disparrhopalites; species Disparrhopalites patrizii. The sequence goes on from JAQGBT010000491.1 coordinate 30,942, forward strand.
TACTCGTATGTATATGTACAGATTCGAAGGCAGCCAGGCTATCCTTTTTGGCTATCCTTTACATGGCAAAATTTGTCCAAGTGCAAAGAAACAAGTACTGGCGAAGTAGGGACCAGGTCGGACCAGTGGTGTAAAGTGCTGCTCAACTATAAGTAGTGTTGTTATTCGGTCACAATATTGGGCACTACTAAAGTAGCAAATAACATTGAACAGTTTAGTTGCACTTAAGTAGTAACTTTTTTAGCCTCCAGAAAAAAGTAGCAAATCTAAACTAACTAAAGTTCCCCCGAAACTATAGTTCCCCAAATTCCCCATCAATAGTATATTTACTTTAGTATACTTTAGTTCTGGAGGAAAATAATAGGGCAGAACCGTACAACTAAAGTAACTGGCAATGATAAAAGTAGCAATACTTTTTAGCATTTAAGTTTTCGTACTAAAGTATAGCCCAACTAAATTCGAGTATTGATGAAGCAGCTAGAGTCAAAATAGTGTTTTGTGATGGGACTGCCTTCGTCAAAAGTCAATTTTGTGGCCGTTTGACAACACTAACTATAAGTACGTACATATATGTGTGGGTCATGTGCTGGCATGTACAAGAGGATGCTGGAACGCGCATTAAGCAAGGATAAGATACATTGAATTGAATGTAATAACCAGAGAAAGTGGTACATTGTCATAACCATCTGTAAATAGCCCAGGTGACAAGGAACGTGGCGAAATCAATTCTTACACACAATAAAAAGAAGACGCTGATGTATGAGTATGTATGTATGAAAGGACAGAGCGATTTAGAAATGCCGAGAGGACGTTGGTTGTTAGAGACAAAGAACGGATTAGACAAGAGCGTCTACAGGGTTAGAAATTTTTGCATTTGATGCAATTTATTAATCATTAATCTCAATATTTAAAATTGTTCTTGTATGTATGTATAATTAATGTTGAATTATTTTGTCATAACTTATAATATAATTGTTTGTAAGCGGACATTAAAAAGGAATGCACAAAAATTTGACGGTCACCTTTTTCTCTAGTAAGTACATGAAAGTACAAGTAAGAGTAAAAGTTTGTTGTTAATAATAATAGTCAGTGTGAAGTATTACTCCATCTTTAACGTGGATTTTTCGTTTGGAACACCGAAAGGAAACCCGTAGAAACTGTTCACTACACGCTATAGAAATCCCATTGTCATTTTGCTGGAGTTGAAAAGAAAAAGACCTGCGTAAGTAATCGTATTAAATGTTTCTTTCAAAATAAATCAACACACTACAATCAACGGGATGATGAGTTTGAAATCAAGGAAATTAAAATGAATGTTACAATGAATTGAATACACGATACACCAAAATACTGGAAAATACAAACGTTTACATACTCCAGACCTGTGTGACCAACCACTGTCCATATTTACCTGTTCAACAACTTATACATGTGGACAAAATCCGCTGATTTTGCCCTGGCAGGTAAGAACACATTGACCGCTTTTTTTAAATGTTTTTTATACTCTCATCATATGTTATGTGCATACAGTATTGCCCTCCTGAGTCATTGTAAAATTCCAACTTGAGTTGCAATCTTGGCGTAACCTTATTATCGTGGGAACCACTGTCTCTTGTGTGTTGGAGTTTCACCTCCAGCAAACAAAGATTCTTGTAAATATTTTATGCAATATGTGCGCATTGAAAAAATTTCGGCTTTGCTCGTTGTCTATGTCCCTATAACGTTACGCTTGGTTCGTGTGACCAAATAAAAATGAAAAAAAAAATCGTCACTCGCAAATAACGAATGAGTTGTAACGTGAAATTTTGCAGTTTTTGATGTCGTATGAACAAATTATAACAGACATACAGGCTGCAATTACTAAATATGAGACCAGTTATTGCTTCTTCCTCAGGGAACCGAACGGAAATCCTAAAGAGTAATAAAAAATGGAATGGAAAATGAAAGTGAAGAAAAGATTGAATTCTTATGGCAGATGTATGTGTACATACATATTACCTTTCTGGTTTTTGCATCATACGCTTCCGCCATGGATTTTTTCTTTTTTTTAAAAAGGGGATTTTGGGGTCATCTACACAACAAGACTACGGTGAGGAATCAAAGAGAGATTATTCCTTTTCGCAGTAGAATTCTGGAACTGTACGTGTAATTATACGATTTTTAGTATAGTAGACGACAAAATTATGTAAAGGGTTAAGTTAATAACAATAATTATTCATACGCTGACATATACCAAATGACTAGGTCGAGGTTCCAGCATTCACGTATCCATCGTACAATCAACTAACTAATTATTATATGTATAAGTAAGACTGAATCATATGTATATTATTGGTAAAACTACTCGCTCAATCAAAGCCCAAGTATTTAGATATTGGATATACTGAACATTCTTCCCTTTCTCTCTTTCAGTTTCGTTCTTTCTCTGCTCCTTCATTGCTTTCACTCTTGCGAGTCAAAACCTTCCAAAAGTGTCCTTCTTTGACCTTCTCACCTTCAGCTAACTTTAGGATGTGTTCTCACACACAGCAAAACTTCCAGAGAAAAAAACAAGAGAGTTCCGAGGCTATATCTCCCTTTGCGCCTTGCGCCTCCTGGTCCTTTCGCTTTTCCCGCTAGCTTTTTGCAATTTTTTTAATTTTATCATATTTGTAGGGGATGGACAACATCTTTACCTTCATTCAAATTAGGCCTGTGCTCCTGCAAACCAACATGTGTGGCTTGCAGTTTTTTTTGCTTTCACTCTCTTTCCGGTTTCACAGCCTCTTCCGGTGATCAAATGATTTTTTGTTCAGCTGAACCAAGTTGGGCAGAGGATGTGGAACGTTCTGGAGAGAAAATAGTTAATGAGGGAAAAGAGTCGTTGGTATGGACCTTGCTGCACCTAGGGAGACAGGTTGGAGAAAAAGGGTGGAGAGAAAACTGAAAACGAACCAAATCATAAATGAGAATCCTGACCTACCACATGGAGCCACAAACTGTCATGTGATAAAAGGTCATTTTGAGCATGCTTCCTCAACTCCTCCAACTTTCTGGCATTGCAGCGCTTCAGGCAGTGCGCGTCAGGTAAAAGGAAAGTTCTTGAAACTCTTATAAAACGCTGCATCTACTACGTCCAGCGAGACTAAAGCGCCTTGCAAGGGGCTATTTCTCCAGCTGGAATCTCCGCTTTACTCCATGCATCCATCTCTGCGCATAGATGGCAAAAGTGCGCCTTTACCTGATGCGCACTCTGCAGTGTATGTGGATATACAGAGATAGCAGATATTGTAGAGGTGTCACCTATGACGACTGCCATGGACCGAAGGAGAAAAAAACCAAGGTCTTGCTTTCTCTTGTACCTTGAAGAAGCAAGCGGTATAGAAGGAGTGTGAGAGGAATGGATGAGGAGGACATGAGGAGGACATGAGGTGGATGAGGAGCTATGCTGCGGATGAAAAGGAGAGAGAAAAGAGCGAGTGATCAAGAAAGAGTCGAGAGAGGGAGGTAGTTAGAATGTAGAATAATCATATTACAAGAAAGGTATTCGTTATAGAGATTATTTCGTATAGACAATAATAAAAAGACATGTATACACATAGGATTAATTATATAAGTAATAATGTATAGGTAATTATACAACTACACAGTTAAAGATTCCTTGCCCGCCCCACCAGCCGGTTGTGTTGGTGGGAGCGAGAGATGCATTTTTTGAGATAAGTAAAGTACGTAAGTGAGTAAGTATAAGTACAAATTTTACGTGGAACAAGTCATGTTTTTCTCCAAACATCACACGTACACAAAACCTTTTTTTTTTTTTGGTATAGAATCTATACAAGAACGTTTAGCCAAATAGGATCATTGTAAATATGTTTGTAATACATTAATAATAATTGTAAGTTAAGATGTAATAATAATTATTAGAGAATGTAAATATGTTTTCCCAGGGCTAGAGAATAATAATGTTAAGAGTAAATGTATTGAATGTAATAAGTAAGCAATGAATACGTTAAAAACTAATGTATTAGTAGACGAATACAATAAATTGATTACTTTCCCTTTCACCGTGCTTGGTAGAAAGTCCTCCAAAAAAGGGTTATTTTTTGCAGGCTCTAATTAGTATGTAAGTTATACACACGACACGGTGAGAGTTAAATACAAGGCATCCGAATAATAATAATTGCCAAGAGAGTCCACAGTGGAGTCGCTACAAGGATAATAATAGATAGGTATATAGAAGAAAGTCTACGGACGAGAGAAAGTTAAAAGAGAGAAGAGAGAGAGAGACGTGAGATGGGATCTCACGGGACGTGGCTCACTTTCACCTGTCCACTCTCTGCCTATGCAATCCTTTGCGTCCACGAGTAATCATTGACTTGATGCTTCCCAAGTAGCACATTGTGTGTGTATTTGTAAAAACTAGTACTTTTATAAATTCCTTAAACTTTTCATACAATAATAATAATATAGTCATTGAAGTTATTAAATACACATAAGTCAAGTGGAATCAAACACCGAGTAGTAATAATAATAATTAATCATAATAATAATAATAAATTACACTTGTGACCCTTTACTCCCATCGTGTCCCCAGAAAGCCTCCTTTCAACTGTGAAGATCAACACCGCAGCCCAGATGAGCTGGTGGGCTACCTCGGATGTGCAATTGCATATGAAGGAGGACTTTATTTAGTCGCACCTTGTCTCTCGTAGATGTGTGGTAAACCTGAGGGCGCGAGACACGATGGGGATGGAAAGTTTTTACTAATAAACTTTGTGGTGTAACTAATAAAATACTTTAAAGTAATATGTACTGTAAGATACACGGAATTTGAAACTACGGATTCTAACTTAATAATTATGGATAAGAATTAATTAACATTATTAGACTAGAAATAAAGTCCTCCGTGCTCACCGCTTCTCCTTCACTCGCATCATCATCAATCAGTTCCTTTGAATACATATGACAAAACAATGGGACATCCCTCGGGGACTTGTCCCATGGAACAGGACTAGTGTTTTACTCTATTACGTCTCTTTCTCTACTAAACAATGGAGTCACAGGGTCAAGAGTGTGGCAGGGCAAGGCTCTTGTATTAAAGTGGTTTATCAGTGGCTGCTCTTCAGCAAGGGACTTCCGCTCTGCCATTGGCCCTGTTACCTCACTTCACTATATTTAATGTACAATCAAGAACGTGGTCATAATTACAGCACAAATAAATCCTCACCGCAATTATGTAAATAATGTATATTTATAGATATAAATAAATACAAGACAAACTACTAACACATAGCATAATATTGCGTTACAATTTAACGTTAAACAGTTTACAATGGAAAAACGTGTCCACCATTCCTCATCAAAACTTCAACCGAATTTAAGTACTGCTGCTGTGAGGGGAAAACTTCCCCCCGTCGTCCTTTTTTAGACAACGTTTATTTTTTCCTGAACGAATACAACAACTGTGACAACTCATTTCGAAAAAGACGACCAAAAAAACCCCCGTCCTTGTAATTATTATATTTTTCTTTTGTGTTTCTAAAAACTGAGCAATTTATTTTGCCGAAACTTGGATGTGTCAATGTGTTTGTGTGTGTTTGCTTGACCATTCATACAGACAAAGGCAGTAATTGTGTAGGAAATTAAGTAAAGAGGCTTTCATGTCTATCCCGAGTTGTGACAGATTCCTAAGCAGTCTGTGATTAACTGTTCTCTCCTTTAGTCCTAACCCCTGACAAGCATTACTTTTTGGAGTTGGAGAAGCGGGATGCGGGATGCGGGAGTTTCCCCGAATCCCCGAATCCCACTTTCTTTTTTTATAATGACTTAGCACTGTTGTCCGCTTGGACAAAAAGGTCACACGGAACAAGTCTTTCTTCACCTAATCATATAGGATGGGAGGGGCTTTTCAGGTGGTTGTGTTTGTATTTTCATAATTTTTTTTGTTGCATTTTTTCTCTATTGTATATTTGCAAATGACATATAAAGATGGAAAACGATGTACTTGTACAAGTTTGGAAGTTATTGAAAAAACTCATGTTCAACAGATCAAATTGTTGAGTAGTTTACTTTTCTGTAGCAATAATAATTATTACTATTACTCTTATTACTTATAATTTCTTCTTTGTCTCTTTCCTGAAAAGTGTGATAATGATTTCTTTTATTTAGTTTTTTTGTCTGCGTAACAACGTCGTCTTTAATATTAGCATCTCTTTTCCTTGTTTGCCTTTATAACAACAACTTTTTTCAATTATTTCCTCTTTCTTGCTAAGTATTATTATAGCGTATAGAAAAAATATTTTTCCGAAATTTTTTAAACAACAGACGAGATTTGATGTCTCTTCCACCTACTTGTCTCATAGTTTTTTTTTCTTTTTTAAATTATCTTCCCATTTGTATAACGAACACTATTTTTTTTGTAATTTAGTATTTCTCCTGGTTTACCTTTCTATTTAGATTCCTTCATTTTTTTTATTACGATTTAACAGTCAACATGTTTGGGCGCACGTCGGGCAGGCTATCAGACTGCAGTTCGCACGTACGCATATTTTTTTTGTAATAAGTGAATAGGTATTTCTTTTTTTTTTTGTGTAAAACTTATGCGGTTCGTAACATTCTTATTACAAGTAATATGTATATAATCTGGTAGTACTTCAAGTGCAGTTCCAGACCCCTATAACTTCTACCTCGTTGTCCCACTTCCGCTTCTCTCACACTGTCTCAAGTCCATAAAAGGTTCGCTAACAAATAGCCTAACAGTAGAAAGAGATTGTAATGGCTATATACGTCACAAGCAAAAATTCTTTTGACTCAAAAAATCTTGGCTGTAAAAGTCTTTGGTATTTTTCCTTTTTTCAAAAATTCTTTATATTTCTATTGCGAAAACAGATTGCACCTTTTTTATTTTATTTTGCAAGAGGTCCCCTTTCTGATTCCCCCCATTGATTTTGCTTTTCAAACGTGCCCACATACTCCTTTTCTCCTAATACTTGAGACTCCATAAAAATTGTGGTTTGACAAAGAAAGGGAAAAGATAGAGATGGATTTGTGATGTTCTGACGCTTTCCTTTGTCCATAAATCAGAGAGAGAAGGAGTTCGGTAGTGTTTGAGAAGTAGACAGTCCTTCCATCTCCTCCACGCCTACAAGTCTACGTGTCTACGGGGAATCTAGAGCATCCAAGGGCCAAAGGTGAGGCCCTGCTCCCTCTGCCCCAGTCACTCGTCGTCCTCCCTCAGAGCTGGGATTCCGACTCCATACATTGTACAACTAATTAATTCCTCCACTCCTTTTGTATTCTCTAACAACAACAACAACCAGGAGACTTTCCTCTGCCTGCATATAGACCTCTTTGACAGCGAAGGGAATCAAAAGAAAAATATCTATGGAGTCAGGGGACTTGCCGCAGGGCGAGGGCGAGCCGGGTGGCGGGGGCAGGGCAAAAGCAGCTGAGCTTTGGAGGGTCCTAAACCAAGTGGAGGTAGGAGGAGTTGTAGTTTATTCTCAAGGATTTCACTTGAACATGTCACGGAGGTATAAAAGACTCCTGTCACTGGTCACTGGCTACATAGTACGGTAGTTTCCGTGAGAACGTATAGGTATACGAGTAATAAAATTCTTTTTTGTCTGCCTACATACCTTTAATATGGTTTATCGTGACGGCCTTTGATTTCTTAATAGTAACACATGTCATTTGATAGCAACAATGCACTCACGCATTCTCATAATAATATAGTAACAACATCATCTTTTCTTTTTTTTTAGGTCAGTAAATAGAATATTTTCTTTTTTTTCGTCTACAAAATCTTCCTTTGCTCCTCTCTTTCTCTCTTCCTCGCTCTCTCTCACACTACACACTAAAAAGAAGAAAAGTCTACTTGTAAGTAATTGATTCTTACTGATTTATACCATTACAGTAGTAGTGTAATTAATTGTCAGTGAATAATAATAGTCATAATTAAAAATTTCATTTTCCCTCACTATTTCACTTTTTCTCTCTCTTGCGCACTTGCAAGGCAACAAAAATGCCTCGATTATCAGTTTTTCTCTCTTTCTGCCTTTCTCTCTCACTTATACACTTTTTTCTATCTTTTCAAAAATCCACAATAATACATATAGAAATTATGTCATAGTATTTCTTTGTTTTTTTTACGTACGTATATCAAGATATGAATATTAATCATCAAAGCCATAATATATATAATAATATAAGAACTGGAAAAAAGTGTAATTTCTTGTCACTACAATTTCTCCTTCTCCCTCTCCTTTTATAGTACAGTAAATGTTTCTTTTCTCGATGTATGTAGTTAATAGTTAGATATTTTTATATATTCATTTGTTAACAAGATTTTTCTCCGTACCTTAATTATATACTCATATAATTCTATATATCTGTATGTATATAGAGTCCGAATTAAATTAAAGATATCTGGGGTTTCATTTTCATCAAGTCCTCAAGAATAGAATCAGTAGTCGTAATACGTAGTAGTATAATATAGTATAGATTCATTGTATAATAGTAACAACATGACATGCAATGATTTTGTTTTTTTTCACAAAGTTTTGAATTTAAATTTGAAGTGGAAAATGTAATTATTATTTGTTTTTTTTAAATAATAGCTTCATATAGATTTATATAATTTTTACCTTTTCTAGTATTTTTTTTCTGGTAACGACTTTTTTGTATTATTTGTAAAAACAGTTTCCCTTATTGTATATAAAAAATGTTTTTCATAGGGCGTTTCATCATCTTTCTGCGTTTTTAACAGTTTACTCAAATCTTCGATTTTCGCTACGAATCTTATATTTTGTTTCGAAATGCGAATGAAGGAAGAATGAAAAGTTTACCACTACTCCTATCATTGGCTTTTTGTATGGAAAAAAAACCTTGTCAGCTACTACTAGGAAAGGGCAGCCAGGGTGAGCGGAGGAGAAAAGTAACGGGAAAGGATTCTATGGAGATTCAGGGTTTTAGTTCATTTTCTCAGTATTTTGCATCAATCATTTCTTTTTCCACTGGATCTCCCCTTTTAAATATCGCCTAATGAAACTGCGAGTTTTACCAGGAACTTTGACCTTATTTTTTTTGTGAGAAAACGGAAAGGGAAATGAAGGATGACGCCAGGAGAAAAATGTGTCACTAAAATGGAGAGGAGTTGGAGGAGCTGAGCACTCCGGTTGCTCCCGGAGGTCTCCAGTCCCCAGTTTCAAGGGACTCCTACAAAACTAACCGAAAATGACTGCCTCAAAACTCTTGAACAAATAGAAAATGACGAAGAGGGCGTCTTTTTCAGGTTCAGGTTGAAGGCCCTTCAGCACCATTTCGGTTTGTTCCTTTTCTTTGTGTGCTCGTAAAAATGAAAAGTGATGGCTTTTTGAAGAGGAAGAAGGAACAAGAGAGAAAATCTCTCATTGAGATGTATTTATGTGTATTCTTTTTATGCTTCATGAAAAATGAAAAGAAGGTAAGGAATTGGGTGAGGACATGGAATGATTTTGCGGGACTCAAAAGAAAAAAAAACCAACTATTTATATCAAAGACAAGATTCATAAGATGGAAAAAACGAGTGATGAGAAAAGCTATACAGCGGAAAAAAGAGCTCATAAGCCCTGCCTGCGCTACGAGTAGTACAACATATGTATACGTATAGTTAAAGTAGAGAATGTCTAAACTAGCTCAATATGAATAAGGATAATATAAGTATAACATTAGTAGTAGTGGTAGTAGTAGTAGTACGAATAAGAGTAGTAGCAGTAATAAGAATAAGAATAAGAATAAGAATAAGAATAAGAATAAGAACAATATGTAGATCGGTGTGCGTGACGTGGGTAGCTTATTTTGTCACGGTCTTGCATGGGGAAGGAGAACTTATAGAGAAGACAGCGTCGAGGTTGGGGGAATGAGTTGGATGAGAATAATCCGAATCATAATAATAATACATAACACTATAATAATCGCAATTCTTGGCGTTCTCTGTCACTAAAAATTGATTCTCCTACTCCTTTTCCTTATTTTGTGAACTGTAAGCACTCTGCAAGATGTGTGTGCCCAGATATATGTATGTATGTATTTTTATGTAATATTTGCTATGTGATCAGGTTATTAGTTTGTTCGTCAGTTGCCTCTAATCTTTTCCTCAGTTGTCGTCGTCTCCTGTGGTGTGACTTAACACTTATATGATTACAATTATTACAAGTAAAATCTATAGAAACATGTGTTTAACACGTAACGTTTTTCTTTGAGTCTTCAAGTGACCTGTCCCTCCCGCCTGCCTCTCCTCGTCCCCTTCTCCTCGTCGCCTCTTCTCCTCGTCGCCTCTTCTCCTCGTCGCCTCTTCTCCTCGTCGCCTCTTCTCCTCCTCTCACCTTCGACCGTCTCTTCTCAATTCATGTCATCAGCCCAGGCTCTCGTCCCACTCATCTCTCATGTGACTGTGCGAGGGACGTGGGGGGACGGCGAGGCTGGAGGATCTTGATGGATCTTGAGGGATCTTGAGGGATGATGGAGGAGAGGACGGTGGAGGGATGAGGCTGGTTGAAGGCAGAATGTAGAATGTTGAAGGGTGAAGGGTGGTGGGGACTGGGACGAGGAGGGGAGGCTGGAGGAGACACTGGCTTCTTAGTCTGCGATGATTCTGGGGGGAGGGGGAGGTCTTAAGCCGTCTTCGTCTTGTTGGTCTTGAAGGAGACTTGGAGAACACGGTTGCCCAGGGTGTAGCCGTTGAGTGACTGGATGGCCACGACAGCCTCGTCGTAGTTGGTCATGGTGACGAATCCAAAGCCTTTGCACTTGTTCGTCTGAAGGTCCCGAATCACCTTCACACTCTGCACGGCTCCAAATGGACCAAACAGCTGCCACAACACGTTCTCCTCCGTCTCAGGAGCCAGATTGTACACGAAGATGCACCAACCCGCCCCGTTCATTGCGTTCCCCGGAATGACTGTGTTCGCCAGCAGATCACCGGCCAATGGAGAGTACCTGCGAGCATCCCAAAGGGAAAGCAGAAGAAACAAGAGAAGAATGAGTCATTAGTCAACTTGACCTCCTCCATCTCAACCCGCGTTGACCCATGTCAACTCCCCTTCTGTACCCACTCCCACGCTCCTACCAATCTCATTCATGCGGGCGGAGGTCAAAGGGGAACAATTGAGCTGAGTAGTATTAGTCTCAACTCTAGAGATTGTACCACAAACTTATTTCTGGCTCCAGAGACGCACCGCCATCTCTTTTTGAACACTATCACGTTACAGAGAGGTCCTCACTCTCAACTCTTTCTCTCTTGGAGCCATTCAGACTTCACCCTGGGTACAAAGGATTTGACAACGCTTTTGGCCCTCCCTTAACTCTGTTACATCCTTGGGATTTTTTTTAGAGGAAGAAGCGGAAGTGATTTGTTTTGCATCTCGAGAGAAAGAAGGAAAACGTCAAGTAGGGGACTTGAAAGAGGACGAGTTTGAGGTGATCATTGTGGTGCAGTTGCTGGGAGAAAGCAACCGCCCATTTTACGGAGAAACAGAGAAAATCATAATAAAGACAAGGAATCGTGGTGGATTGCCACCAGCTCAAAATGAACGTTCCCGCTCAGATAATAATAGATAGCGTTCCCAAAAGCAAAACAGAATGGGTAAAGTACTGTAAACGAGAGCGAGAGTAATGAAAAAGAAGACTATGGAGTCAAGAATGGGAAAATGTTGGAGGAGGAGCAAAGGCTTTGAATCTTCACTTCTCTTTTCCTTGTGGTGTCAACCCTTAACCCTTTCACCGTGTTCTCAAATTCTCACCACATAATCCATCTCCATCGCAAATCGTTGTGTCATAACTCTGTCGTTAAAAAACCTTTTCTATACATATTTCATATCAAATTAGGCTCTCCACGACTATTGTCGGGAAAGCTTCACCCCAAGGAAATACTCAAAGTCAAGGTCTCGTACAAAAGGTGAGAATTCAGTTACATTGTTAATCAGAATTATTCAACACAACAACCAACTGGTTAAACCACACCAACAACACAAGGAAAACCGTAAACAAAATCAAGAGTAAAGAACGGGATTTGTCACGATAAGAAAATCAAAAGAAAGGAAAAAATCCTCTGGAGTCAAGTAAAAAGTGAAAACGTAATAAATGCGTGAGAAATAAGAAGTGAAAGAAAATACACGTTTTCAAAAGGACACAAAGAACGTAACATGAATTATTTTCAGGGGGACAAGAGGAATGGTTGTTGTCACAAATAATAATGAATAAATTGAATTTTTTTAAGTCTTGTTAATCTGCTAAAAACGTTTTGTTCGTCTTTTTTTGTTGTTGTTGAAAAAACAGTAAGAAATGAAAAATAAGAACAGAAAAAAGATTGGATACTGACCTCTGCAACCCTTTGTTTATGGCCAGCATGGCCTTGCCAGTGCTAAAAATCAAACAGAGAGAAAAGCAAGGTAAGAAACAAAATTAACAGATTCATTTTTTTTCTCATACTACTTTCTCCTTTTTGTGTGTAACTACTTTTCATGTATTGTGATTGTGTTCCTTTTCTCGCCCTACCCGCTCCTTCTATTTCTACTCGCAAAAACATCCCCAAAATTGGATATGACGATACTCGCGCAGGCATATTATTCAAGGTACGTGTAAGATGCTTCATGTTCAGCTCACAAATCATTCTAGTTCATTTTCTCTGAAAATCGGAGAGAGAGGAAACATTTCAAGTTCTACAAAGGAACATTTGAAAGAGCTGAGATTCCATGGAGTCCTATAAATGTAATTGAGTCTAAAATGCTTGTAAATGTAAATCGGGGGGCTGCACACAGCCGGTATTGCGTGATAGGAGCATATGTGCATGTGTATAAATGTATGTGTATGTGTATAAATGGCTCAAGAATCACATTTGATTTCCTCTTTAATAACATTAAGGCCCTAACATGTAGGCGGTAATTAGATTTGGATCGTCTCCCGCCATGTGCTTCCTCACGCTCTTAAATTCCCTATCACCTTTCATTGTGGGCTAGACGCGATTCCCTATTTGGTTCTACATGAATCTGACGGTGCTAGGAGAAATTCAATTTGAGTGTAGTGTGAGAATCATAATAATAATAAAAACTATAGAGACAAAGTATAAATAATTTACGTTGTTACAGTCGAATGTTGGAACTGAAAACTGAAGCCAGTCGTAAGTGACAATGATAATAATGATAATGATAACGAGAAGTAACGAGAATAATGATAATGTAACAAGTACTTACACCAGAACTGAAAATTGAAGCGGAACTCAATGAAGAAAAAATCAAAAGCAAATTACAAAGGCATAGATTATCTTTCAATAATAATGATGAGAGGATGTCAGTAACTAATATAGGAAGTATGCATATTATAAACAAGAAGGGAAATTAAAAAGTCACTAAAAAACAAAGAGATCACCAACCAACAACAGATACGGTATCATATAAGAAACACTCACATGGACACAGACGTATCCTACAAACGAAGTACGGGGAAGAAACCAAAAATAAACCAAAAAGATCATGTGGGAACTCGTCTAACAATGAGACAGGAGCTAAAAGGGAGTTAATGCGAAGTAGAAAGGGCAGGGAGAGAGTATGAAGAATTTGATTAGTGGACAATCCAGCCAGAGGCAAATCTTCCTCACAACCCTTTGCCGATCCACTCTCTTGCAAGGGAAACATTCCGGCTTCTCCTTCATTATTTGACACTAGCCTAAGTGCATCCGCATCCACATCTCTCCGGGTTCAAATCCAGAGCATATCGAGGATCAAATATGATCCTATCCAGGGAGCCCTAGTACAAACAAAGACCAACTCCCAAAATAGAAGATAATACGCCATTTTCGAAAAAAAAACTTAATAAGGGCGTACCAGGTTGTTGGATTTGTTGCGGGGAAAGTTTTTTTCAAAGAATTGTCCCTGCCTAACTCCCGCTTTTGCATACAAATGAATAATCTGCAGATAAGAATGAGGTGGGGCAAGAGTCAAAGGAGGCGAGGATATTTAATTTCGCCCCCACCCCGGGAGTAAATTGCCTACTTTGGAATCTCCATGGCAATTCGGAGGGCTATATAGAAGTTGAGAAGGGGAAATACATTGTTGTAATTCCTCCGCTCCTATTATTTGGCTCCCGTAATAACTTAAAATCAAGTGCTTGGATGCCGGGAGCCCGCTCTGGAGCACTGGAAGTTGGGCATAGGAAGGAAAAATGAGATGAAGAATAAAATTCCAGAGGATGTAAGAAGACGAAGACGAAGAAGAAGAAGAAGAAGAAATACTAGAAGGTGGTTGTAGTGCTCGCATGGCTGGAATGTCTAACCTCCTCCGCCTACGACGATGCTAGTCCTACGTGGCTACGTGCTTTGTCAGCAACCTCTTGGCCTTTGTTGTAGTCGTCCGTGGAAAAAGGAGAAGAAGACGAAGGTGGAAATTTCATTTGGGAATGCCAACGTGACCGAATGCTGGGAATTCCCGAGGAAGAAAGAAGAAAAAAGAAGGTTGAAAGGGGAGAAATGGAGAATTGGAGAGAAGAACCTCTCGCCCATCCTTCTCATCCGAACCGCCTTGGCATGAGCAAAAAAACCCCTTCGCTATGGATTCCTCGTATTTCTCTGCTCTCTCCCAAGTCTGGTTCAGACTCTTTAATTCCTACGCTTTTTTTCTTCCACTCATCTTCTCCCTCCCAACTTTCCCTATCGTCCATCACAATATGCTCCCTTTCTTCTTTCTTTCCCCTCCCCCGCCCACCAACAATGGAGGGGGTGCGAAGAAAGTCTGGCCACTTTAATTGGCTACCTCATCCTAAGGCCCTGCACTCTTCCAAATTGAATAGTAGTCCCTGGAAATGCTCTCGCCGAGTCAATGATAGAGCTCGTATTGTGCTTTCACCGACAGAGAAAGTGAGGGCCCGAGGATCTTGAGATGTGCGAAGGCATGTAGGCATGTCTACATAAAATCCTGACCTTTTCCCAGCCCTCGCTTTCCTCGTTGCTCAGAAAGGGTATTGAATGGGTAAAAAACATTGTTATTGTATTTGTTTGGGGTTTAAAGGGGAAATACTGGAACTATTAGTTGATGAAAAAGAAAAGTGGCGATAAGACGTTGCTTGAAACAGAATAGGAAGGCATGCTTCACTCCTAACTCTGACACTCGCCAAAAGGCAAGGAAGAGACAAAAAAAGTGGGACGAAATTTTAATTCAATTGATTGAAATTCAATCCTACCCGCTAAGGTTCCATTTGGATTCCGCTTCTACTCTCATTTCCATTCAGATTCTTTCGGGAATTCAAGAGTATTTGATGGAGGCGGAGAAATGGACAAGTTGATGAGTTTAAGGGCAGTGCAAAACGTAAACAAAAAAAATTAAGGCTTTCACCGGAGCAACAAAGAGTGATCCTCGCGGTTTTCAAAGGCAACAGTAAGCACTCGGACGTATCTCTATTTTTATGTGCCCTTTCCATTTTATTTCTTCGCATACTGTCTGACCTCAGCAAGCCTCAAGAAACTCTGTGCCTTTCCTTTAAAGGATAAGAAGACTTTCGGCCAGTATAAATTAGTTGTGCCACGTCCTTCCATTTTATATCTGACACTCATCTTCTGAAGTAGGATTGCTCTTTCCGCGTTTTGATAAGATTTGAACTCGGACTGCAGATTGTACTGACCCCAACTTGAATTCAAGACCTCACTGCTTCCTCCTTTCAGGACAGAAAATGATGACAGATTTTCCCTGAAGAAGAAGGTCCGTTGATGTCTCCAATCCCCTCGAAATGATGAGGAGAAAGTTGGGAGAAACCAAGGCTGAGTTTTATGTGAGGAAAGTAATGTTCCTGGCTGATGAACAAAGTAAATGGAAAGTAACAAAAAAAAATAAGATGAGAAGGAAGGAAAGGGGAATTCGTAGTAATGAATTCGCAGTGATTAGTGGGATTCGATGAGGCTGCGTTGAATCTCTTGGGATTAGAGAAGTGGTTGTTGACACAAGAAAAAGAGAGTAGCAAGGAGGAAGATTAAGAGAAGATGAGAAGAAGAGTAAAGCTAAGAGTGAGTAGCGGGGAGAGAAGAAGAGAGATAGAGCGGAGGTAAGGGGAGAGGAAGAAAGGGAGAGGAGAGAGAGGAGAGAGAGAGAAAGAATGATTAGGACGAGGAAAGAACTATGCGACAAATGTGGGAAGCAAAGCGGAATAAGCGAAGCGTTGAGCAGTTCATGCGGTGTGACGATGGGAAGGGGAGAGATGGGAGAAGGACACGCATCTACTGTCAACATGTCAATCCTGTCATCATTCAAGAGCCAATGAAGACATGAGGGAGTGGAATGACAACTTCCTGAACCTCTACCCGCTCTCTTCCTCCTTTTACAGAGACGCAAGAGGAGCATCCGAGGATCCGAGGATCCGAGGATCCCAGGATCCCTTCTTTCGCAGCCACACACGCGTCGGAATACAGGGGAGAGTAGCCAGAACAATTCCGCTCTCTCCCCACATTTTCTCCGTTTTTTCAAATTTACATCTGCTACCAAATCATATTAGCCATCTCCGGCTCCTCCCATTTATAAAGAGTCTCAGAGAAGAAAGATTTTCGGGGTGGAGATCATGCCCCGGCAAAGGCTGCAGCAAAAGAGGAAGAAGAGAGAAAAATGAAGGAGAAGAAAGGACTTGCTTTTCTTGGGCTCGTCCCTTGTGAAGGTTGGAATGGAGGAGGATGAGGATGATGGGGATGATGAGGATGATGAGGATGATGAGGATGATGAGGAGGAAGAGGAGGAGGAGGAGGAGGGGAGCAGATAGAGTACGTACTTGTTAACTGAGGTTGAGGGGTACGTCAAAGAAGACAAGAGAAGCAGGTAAGCTTGGCGTCTACAGTTTACTGAGATGAGCTTTGCAGGAGCTCACCTGGAAAGTGGAGAAAGGGGTATGTACCGCAGTCGGCCTGTGGCATGATGAATAGGTCCACCGAAGCGCCGTGCAGCCGCTGCTGCCTGAGGGGCTGCCAGGTACGCTGCCAGCGGTGGAAGGGCCTTGGTGTTGTTGCTCGGGTTATTCGCAAACTTGACTGTCACTGGCTCGGTGGAGCC
The DNA here is from genome assembly GCA_034698585.1 of Disparrhopalites patrizii. NCBI lineage: Eukaryota > Metazoa > Arthropoda > Collembola > Symphypleona > Sminthuridae > Disparrhopalites > Disparrhopalites patrizii. The sequence goes on from JAQGBT010000491.1 coordinate 47,978, forward strand.
CTTTGGAATGGTTCCGTTGAGTTCTTGGATCGCCCTCTCTGCTTCCACTCGTTGGTCGAATCTAATGAAGCCCACGCCTTTTGATAGACCTGAAATCAAGTCAGCACATCAATTCTAAGGTTAGACACAAAGCCTCCTTCTTGCTCCCTTGAGCAAGGAAACACGCCATTTCTCCTACACATGATGGAGCTACGAGCTTTGCCTTCAGCGCCGCAAGCACCCCCATCATGTTTGACCAGAAACCGTGTTTCACTTTGTGATTCCCCCACGTCCGAAGATCCAGCCACCCATTACAATGATGATTACAATCTCCTTCAGTCTTTAGCCTGTCTACGTAAAGCCTCACTTTCACACCTTTCGCTGGCTATGCTCCTCCAACCTTCAAGGTCCACCATGGGAACCTTGGCTCAATCCTTCAAGGCCAAGTGCAGCCTCTCCTTTCCACTCATATTTCTACCATTCACACTCTCACACTCTCACACTGTCCTCTTTCCTAAATTTCCCTACAGTATTTGCAATAGGAATGAATGAAGGACGAGGAGGTTAGTGGAATGTCGTGCTTTTGAGAGACTCTCGCAATTCATGTGACGTGATGAGTTGAGCTACAGCAAATGATACGAAAACGTAAGTGCGGAACTGTCCCCCTCAGTTCAGCCGTGACGGTCCATTTTCATTTGACCTACATCTGGGCTTTCTATACTTTTGGTGACTAATGCAGATGATTGGGAGACGCCTGGCTTACTCTCCAGAGAAATGGTGGGCATTCATGATTCCCGACCAGGACTCGGAAGAGAGTCGAGGAACAAGTGAGTGAGAATGTGTTAAGAGTTGTGCCTACTCAATTGAGCAGTGCACAGACCTTTGGACGGACAATGGTGAAATGATACTAAAACAGGGATGAGGAAGGGGCTGACTCTTAAATCCAGGTGACAGGATTTGTACTAAATGTTTTTGGTCAGGACAAAATGACATGCGTGTTTCGAAATGGCGCCAAGAGCTTTCATTTCAACCTGGCGCTCAGGCCTTTGTGTGGAAAATGGACTTTTTTGAGCAATGCATTGACAAGTCATCCCTTCACTGTCTCCGTCGCTCCACGTCGTCCTCTGCGCCAGGGACGTTCCAGCAACGTAGGTCGCCATGTCCCTGACGTCTGACCGCTTCTCAAGCAAATCTTGGAGGACAGCAAAGACTTGCTGCAGTCAGCGGGTTCAGAATTCAATGATACGAATTTTCATAATAGTTACGGATAGAAAAAACTTTACGTGGAGACGAGCGTGATGGAATGACGACAATGATGGCGTGACAAGGATTTTTTGTTTTGTAAACTTTGATTTAAAATAAAGTCCTTACTTTTGGGATTGCCATCCTGTCCTCCTTCTCCTAAGCCAGCATCTAAAACAAAAAAGTGGAGAACATAGAGAAAAAAATCTACAAAAAATATATCATTTGTCCAATTTTTTTTTGCCTCCATTCAAAGTGCCAGCAATCTTTAAAAAATTTGTTTTTGTTTCAAATTTTTTTGTTGTCATTCAAACGGTGAATTATGTTCTCCACGCACGGACAATGACAAGAAAAGGGTTAAAATCATATGAAGAAATATAATATTAAAGGCGTGTTGTTAATCAAGCCATATAGAAAAAAGGGGGATGCAGGCTCGACGACACTGAAAAACTTCTAAACCGGATGAGGACGATATGCATGAGAAGGGGAGACAAAAGGGAGTGAAAGTAAAGGGGGAAAATCAAGTCCTGAGAGCAACAATTAAGCTTAAGCTCCGTCCCTCCACCTCGTGCTCTCTACTTTCCTCTCTCTCCTTCCTTTTTCTTCCTTAACTGAACACTTCCCTGAGTGAACCGTCATCAGGAAGGACGCTGAAGGTCTTCATCAGCATTTACGCTTCCAAGGCTCTGGCTCTTCTTCCTGGGTCAGCTTTGGCCGACGAGATGGCAGACTGAGACTCCGGGAGGACAAGAGAAAAGTGAGGGGAAAGCAGAGAAAGACACACGAGGGGAGCTCCAGGACACACACGAGCATGAGAGGGATCCTTCAGATCCTTCCAACCTCACAGACTCACATCCACATTAATGCCTATGCAAAGCATTCCTGCTCCTATTCATTTCTCCTCATTTTCCCACCTATCCCTCCCACATCCTCTTACGTCTTAACAAATGAATACCAGAGAGCTAACTAAGGTTATTGTGCACATGAGAGTTCTTCCCGAGAGCCCTCACTCCGCCGCTCTCTAACCACGGGAGATGAAGAAGCAAACATTTCGAGTGGGGAAGTTCCTCTTTGGTTCGAGGGAGAGGTGAGGAGGACTTGGAAGGAGCTGGAGGACGAGCCCTATTAATTGCCCCGCATGTAAGGACTTCATGTACAAGGCTTGGATGTGAGGGGCTGGAGGAAACTGGAGGAAACCGGAGGGGACTCCGGGAACTTTGTGAAAGGAAGTGCGGATGGGGAATGTGTCCACGTATGGTGTGAGGATCTTCCAGCGGTTAATTATGACAGTGCTCAAGTGCGACACATCCTCTTACAGACAACCTTCCAGGGAAGACGGAATGAAATGAGTAAATATACCAATGAAATCCCATTGTGTCCTTTCTCCTTCTGCGGACATGTGAGGAATAGATTATGGAGTTCTCCCACTCACAAACTCGCGGCTGTCCGCGTAATCATACGACAAGAAGCAGTTCATGGAGACGCTACAAGACGGGGAATTGGAAGCCAAAGGGAACATGAGGCGAAGGAGAGAGCTTCGCATGGAAAGCAAGAACTGGCTTTGGAGCGATGAGCGGAACGGGAGAGAAGAGAGACTTGAGATGGGGAGAGAGGAGAGAGAGAGGAGAGAGAGAGGAGAGAGAGGAGAGAGAGGAGAGGAAGGAGAGAGAGGAGA